>BMAT01003401.1:10839-21479 GCA_019649035.1 Elysia marginata
AGCTCTGTAAAGTTCGATCACACTCTGCTTTCTCGGTTTCGCTTATTTTTGGTATAATTTCTAAGTTTTTTACTAACACATCTGCCTGTTGTGATAAATATTGGTCCCTTTTGGTTTCCGCGTAAAGTTTCTGGCAAAAACTAGTTACATCAAGCACGTCGTTATATATTTCACTCTCTGTCCCACATTGTTCATTAGACTTAGAGAGTAGATCGTGTTATTTTTTTTTTACTTGTGTGTTTTCGAGATTGAGAAAGAACTTTGTTGTCTTTTCTCCCTCTTCAATCCATTTTTTTTGCCCTGATTTGCGATCCTCTTGATTCTTCTAAAAAATATTATTTCTAATCCCTTGCGGAATTTGGTCATTGAATTATTGCTAGTACTATCATCATAACTATTCTAAATGTATTAGTGTTGTCATCAACAATTAAAGTTATTAGTAAATAGTAGGCCTGTAACTCATTAAGTATAATAATTTTGTTCCTCATTGATTATACCTGGTTGGGTAATAGAATGGAATGCATGCAAAAGCTAAGCTTAGATACCTTTCTTCATATATATATATATATATATATATATATATTGTATGGTTATTGTTAAGTTGTCTATGTTAAGGTTATTATGGATCTGCATTTTATAACTTATCCTTTCACTATTTTCCTCGTCTCTATCGTAGATCTATATCGATGCCCGAAGACTACTCTAGATTAGTCTTTACACTTTACAGTTTCTTCTAGATTCTAATTTGAATCAAGAGTATAGTCCTAGACACATGTATTTCACTAGGTGGATCTAATCTACATTTAGATCTAAAATCAAGACAATTTATTTCTACTAAGTCCAATCTTATTCTTTCCTGAAGATAATGCTTAACACTCAGTTACAGATTATTGAGTCCTAGGTCTATATTAGCGGTCGTTTTTTGGAAAAGAAAACCAAGTAGGCCCTACCGTAATTTTCTCCGTTGAGTATTGTTTGGTATGATAGAATAGCAAAAAAGGACATTAAAAGACTGAACTAAATTGTCATAAACTAGGTACTCTAAACCATTTTTTCAAGTAGGCTATTCCAAATCTTAATTAAAAACATCATAGCCTTATAGAGCTCGGTAAGACGAAAATAATGACACCAATTTTGACCCAATATATTGAAAAATAAGAAAATTATGGAGTTTTGAATTTTCTATTTTTAGCGCGAAAAGCACGAAATTTGGCAAGGCCTGATCGTAGCAATTTTGATACAAAATTAAACTTAAATTATTGCACACACAGTAAAAAAACAACACATAAAATTATACGCTCCCAGTATTACTGTAATGAAGCTAAATTTTTTCCTAAGTTCTCAGATGTTTATTATAAATAACAGAGGCATCCAAAGATGCCTTTTCATTCAAATTTAACAAAATCTTTGAAAAGACCGTTTTCGCGTAAAATAGTATAATTAAAAAAATTCATGAAAAAAAATTATTATAGACAGCATCAATTTTTAAAGTGCATTCGAAAGAGAAAAAACAGAACTGTTTAACCATGCTATTTGTAATACCGGTACATAATACAAATTTCTTCATTGTGTTATTGTGTGGAGTTTCTTATCAAATTTATTATTTAGCCATTTTTCATGAAAATTCACATATTCAAAAAATTCATGAAAAAATAACCATTTACGCAAGAGACATAACCCAAAAAGTATAAAGAAGAGCAAATCTGCATCTTTCAAACACAGGCATGGTTGATTAACTATGATCACATAACAGTTTTCTTGATTTATACTTTTAGAGGCGCTGGTGTTATACTTGTCGTAGTGCACGTTTTCCCTTAGAAGGGGGTAGTCATTTGGGCGAGTAAAACAAGCTATTACTAGCTTAAGCTAAGCTAAAGTATAAGAAATTAGGTTTCTAAACAGGTTTCCACGAGTGGTTGTCTTGCTGAAGAAGAAGATTCAGCTGCAGTAGTAACCTATTGGTGATAATAACTAAGAGCAGGGAGGTTTGGACGACGTCCTTTACCGGTGGCCAGGAACGTTCCCTTTAGATTTCCATACTGGTAATCAACTAAAAATTAAAGAAAATTTTTGAAGAAGCTCTCTTTAAAAGGTTAAAAGAATGTGGTCGTTTTTTTTTCTTCAACATAAAGCTGTAGATTTTAAATATGTAGATCTAGTCTTAAACCTAGCTGTAAATTAGTGTAATGTAAACCACACAACTTGTCACAGATTAGATCTAAGCTTAGATCTAGAGCGGGATTCTAGATCTACAACATGTTTGTTGATTTCATTCATGATATTGAGTTTTCTTGAGCCCCTTGTATGTTTTCTTTTCAATGTATCACTTTTTCGTGTAATTAATTAACTAACAGAAAATTAGCTTCATTGTTGTTAGTTACCCCTACTTAGATCTAGATCTAAGCTTAAATCTAGGTGCAATTCATTCAGACTTAGCAATTTTCGCCAAGCAAGATGGAACTGTGGAACTCTGGAACTGTGCCAGACTATTTTAAACATGCTGTTGTCATTCCAATTTTAAAAAAGCAAAACTTGAATCCTGAGGAATTTAAGAACTATCGGCCTGTTTCTAACCTACCTTTCTTATCAAAGATCATTGAGAAAGCTGTGTTAATGCAGTTAAAAGAACACTGTAAAAGAAATAATCTTCTGGACATTTTCCAATCAAAATATAGAGAGTTTCATAACACCGAAACAGCTCTTCTTAAAGTCCAAAATGACCTCTTGTCTAAAGCTGAGCAAGGTTACGTTTCCATTCTCTCTCTTCTTGATTTGAGTGCAGCATTTGACACTCTAGACCATTCTATTCAAGAGATTGTGTGAAAGTTTATGGTTAAGGGGCACAGTTTTGCATTGGTTTGAGTCCTACCTGAAAGGTCGGTCTCAGTCAGTTTTAGTAAATGATACACAAGATCATCTCCCCATGTGCTTGAGTTTGGAGTTCATCAGGGTTCAGTTTTAGTCCCATTTTTGTACACCATGCAAACTGTACCCAACCTTTAGGGGCAGTTATTAGGAAGCATGGCTTTACATACCACATGTACGCAGACGACACCCAGTTGTACGGTTCTGTTTTGTCATTAGATATAAACTCTCTGTTTACCAACATTGCTAGTTAATGCATTGAAGATGTTATGAACTGGATGAGTGTCAACAAGCTAAAAATGAATGAAGAAAAAACAGAGGTGCTATTTATTGACCCTAAGGATCGCTGTAGATCTTTTCAAGATAGGTATAGGCCTATTCAAGTGATGAATGAAAGGGTACTAATCTCAGAGAAAGCTAGGAATCTAGGCATAATCTTTGATTCTAAATTATCTATGAATCATCACATTTCCTACTTATGTCAAGTACTTTACCTTGAGATCAGAAAAATTAGTAAATTATCACAATTTTCTTAACATTGACTCATTAAAGACATTCGTTTCGGCCTTTGTATTCTCTAGAATAGACTATTGCAATTCCCTATTTGCTCACTTGTTTAATGATCTAATTTTTAAAGTCCAGAGATTTCAGAACCAAGCTGCTCGGCTCATCCTCAAATGTACTAGAAGAGAACATGTTACACCCAAGCTAAAGAAGCTTCATTGGCTTCCCTTTAAGGCTAGAATTTACTACAAGATTTCTATTCTCTGTCACAAATCTATTCATAAACACGTGCCATCATATGTAAGTGATCTTGTTCAGTTGTATAAAACATCCAGACAACTACAGTCCGCCAATCTATTCCTCCTTAAAGTGCCGAAGAAAGGAAGTAAGAAGTTAGCAGATCGATCTTTTAGTAGTTTTATCCATGTCGCTCCATCAGTCTGGAATTCTTTACCTCAGTCATTGACAGAAATTTCATCATTGACTGCTTTTAAATCAGGTCTTAAAACCCACCTGATGCAAGTCAATTTCTAGATTTTTTTTCGGTTTCCCTCTAACCAATATGGTGATGAATGAAAGTTTTGTTAGTCTGTAATGAATGGAATGTACCTTTATAAATGAATGTATTTGCTTCATGTTTAATTCTAATTGTATCGCCTTGGGCCTCAAATTGAGGGAGAGGGCCGGATATAAATAAACTAGATTGTTATTATTATTATTATTATTATTATTATTATTATTATTAAGATGTGAGCTTTACTGAGATGATATGCCTCCAATTCATCGCAAGTTTATATACTATTAAATATTCAATTAACACAGTTTAAAAAATTAAAACCACTTTGTGTTATTTTAACAAAGCACTTAGCTCCCCATTTTCCGATAAAAAATGTTTATAATGGGATAATCTTTGCTGCGAAAATGCCGACTAGCCTACAAAACTACCAAAACAGCGAGCAGCCATAGCTGATTTAAACTTAAAGGCAACGTTAAAGAAGAAAATTAGACCTAAAAAATAACATTTGCCGTTTTAGGTCTCAAAACATAGGAATATGTACATAATTGTGTCCATGAATCATTATTACTTACTTAGAATGCCAGCTTTATAGTCTATGGGCGAGCATCGGGGGTAACTACAGCATCTAGATATCTAGAGTTTCCAATCTGCCCGTCCGGGGAACTCGATTGTGGTTGTATTATGAAATTGTTTTTACCAGTTTTACGTCCCCTAAGCTTGCATCAAACATGCTTTTACGGAGATGCTAGTAAATGGTTGTTGACATCTTTTTCAAGATAATATTATCGCCGTCACGCCAGTAGAGCCATAATAATGAGAAGGGTTTGCATCTAAAGCGGGTTGAATTTCTCTTTCGTTTGGTACCAAATATAGGCTACTTATTTTTATCACTCGTAGAGCTTTTTAAAAATTCTTTTGCACATTTCAAAGCTAAAATTTAACCTTTTAAATATATCAAACTCTACAACATTAGGTACCGAACTAAAGGGCATATAATTTTAAAGCTGCTTCTTTGAGCATTATGGCGTGGTCGCGCAACACGCGGCGTGGAGGCGCCAAGCAAAACCAGTAGGTGGGGTTGATCAATCTCGGCTTGGCCAGCGGCGGCACAGTAATAAATCCTGAAAACAAGACCTTATTCACATTGATTTAAACCAAAGTTTAAAGAAAAACCACACAAACAACGTACATAGAAAGAAAGACAAGAAAACGTTCTTTTCATTCATATATATATACTTTATTATGATTTACGAAGCTTCTATTAATCAAATCATCCTTTAAAACACATTAATTTCCATTGTGATCTCGATTATTCCGGCCGATGAAGGCGCGTTCAGAGTACCTACATAAACGCACAAAAGCTAATTGGTATGAATCTGTCATCTCTTGAAAGTTTATATGAAGAAAGAATGTCAGCCAGAACAGTAAAGATCTTGAAAGATGACGCCCATTGAGCAAGGAAATATTTCAATTTTTTACCCCACTGTCGAAGACAAAGAAAAAGGGCATTAAAAGGAAATGAACGATTAGTAATTTATAGCTTCTTTCTCCAAGCTGTAATACATTTTAATGGAACTAGAATTAAGAGATCTCCTAATTGAATCTTTTGATTAAGCGAGGGACACATTAGAATGGGCAGCGATGCCAGCGGCTCATGCTAAAAAAGAAGGAAAATTTTACCTTTTGTAGGTGTACTTACAAAACTTTTGATGGACCAATTCAAAGAGATAGATACAACTCTGTACAAATGCCTACACAGCTATATAACTACATGTAAAAAGAAGTTTCTGATTTTCTAAGTCTCTTGATTTAGGATATTTTCTTTAACATTTAGGTCATAATTTTTTCAAGTTTTGCTGCTTTTTCAGCTAAAAAAAAAAAGCTGCTAAAAAAATCGGAATTCCTGCAAAAATCGGGAAACTTGCATATCTGAATGAGATGTTTCGTTGAGCGGGATATGTTAGGAGGGGTGCATACATTTTTTGTTCGCTGTGACAAAAAAAGAGAGAGAGGGTGCTACAGAGAGAGAGAGAGAGGGTGCTACAGAGAGAGAGAGAGAGACAGACAGAGAGACAGAGAGAGACAGACAGGCAGAGAGAGAGAGGAGGGGGGTGGAAGAGAGAGAGAACGAGAACATTTTATTTCTTTATTACCGTACATATATTGGTTACCTATAAAAGTATACTTTACTATAAAACAATGTATTCATTATGTTTGAATCTGTCAGCCTGACTTAACATTGCTTTTTTTCAATGCATGCACTTGTGTAACTTTGTATAGACTAATTAAACTTGAGTTGAGTTGCATTAAAATTCAATGTATACTGTGGAATCAACTTAAACTAAGTCAAAACCTTTAAGGGAAACTCTTGCTTAGTTTAAGTCAGCTCTGTTTCGCAGTCCCATTCTGCATTTCTTTATAGCTTTGTAATAGTAAAGTCAACTCTAGCTTAAAGTCAACATACATGTACAGTATTTTTTTTCAGTCTCGACGTGTTGGCTTTATAACTAGGATTCCACTGTACATGACATTCGGTTAAACTTGGTTTTCTTTGAAAATACACGACCACGCAATCTAGATTTTAGACTTTGTCTATCTACATTGGATAAAATGTATTGTTTTCATACGGAATTTAACCAAGTAAAATCAGAAAGTTATTCTTATGAATACTTACTCATATACTAGATATTCAATGCTTCAGAGCTACATTACAATTAGGTCTGAATGTATTTACGTTAGAACTTTCAAGATGACATAAAATCATGCTCTACGCTTGATCGAGGCCATGAAGTCGAGAGAATAGGCTCATGACACTCAAAAACACTGGTAAAAATAATAAAGTGCTGTGCACCATAATGAACAATATTAAATTTCTTCATCTCATAAAAAGTTGCCTTTGCATCAGGAAATTAACGCGCAAAATTTGCAGCAATAGAGACCTTTAGCACACGCACCGTGTCTCACTACGCGTACGTGAAAATCGGAAAAGCAGATTGAGAAACTATAAAAATAATGAAACCAACTTCTAAAAATAGATCCACAGACGTTCTATTTTTAGAAACTGGTTTCATTATTTTTATAGTTTCTCAATCTGCTTTCCCGATTTTCACGTACGCGTCTTGAGACACGGTGCGTGTGCTAAAGGTCTCTATTGAACAAAATTTACGCACTAATTTCTTTATTACTGAAAATATTATCATGGTGGTTTGCGAACAAAGATTCTACGCACACCGGTACCATTTAGAGCGAGGAGATCTGAGATGAACGTGCCAGAATAAAACTGGACAATGCATATAAGTCCTATCCAAAAATTTTGTAAAAACTTGAAGGCTAATTAGTGAAATAATCAAGAAGTTTGGATTCAGAATCTTAAACATAGCCTCTTATAGTGTAAATTGAACAGGAGTCGCAGTAGAGCTGTGTGGATAAGCAAGTCAATTTTTTTAAAAGTAAGGTATATATTTTAGCTCTAAAATATTGACAAAACAAGTAAGCTGTCGGCTTTACGCCTTCGTCAGACAAAAAAAAAACGTGTAAGACACTTACATAAATATGGACAGGACTAACAATAAAAGAAAAACAATAATATTATTATAAAAAATATAAACAGAGAGAGAGAGAGAGAGAGAGAGAAAGAAAGAGAGAGATAGACAGACAGAGAGAAAGAGAGAAAGAGAGAGAGAGAGAAAGTCGGAGATGAATATTTATAAAGGGGGCAGCAGAGAGACGGGGAAATGAATGGCAAGTGGTACCTTGAGGCTCGAAAGTTTGGTAGTTTAAGTTTCAGTTTCGATTTCAGGAGACATTTTTTAAGAAAAAATGATTGACGAAGCCAACGTTTTGATAATGTTGATCTACTATAAAGTAACCCGTCTCTAGGATAAGACACAATGGATTTTTTTTGTGTTAAGTACTGCCCACCTATGTGAACCTATTTTTTGCCTGTATTTGCGCTTGTAAAAGGGGCGAGTGTGACGGCCTATAATCTTAGTCATAGTAATTAGGATAGATCTAGGCTCTGGATATTTTAGACAGCTTAGGAACATCGCGATTTAATAAAGCAGAGATGACGGCAACTCATCAAGGTCGCCATGTAAACGAAATTTGTTTACATGTAACTGAAGCGAAGCCTGAACCTCCACTGTGGATTTTTTCAAGTGCTTGTTCGCGGATTTCACACTTCCAAGACTGATTAAGATAAACCTGCCTAGTACAGATTATATTTTGTGTTATCTTCAAATCAATCCTAAGTTTCACTAGGGCGAGTGAAAATGACATTAAACATCGATCTACAATATTTCTGTGTGGAGTTAGATCTACGTAAAGCAGTGTGCGGTGTCCAGAAAAAAAAGTCCCGTTTTACTCAGGGTATTAGGCCTACACAGGTCAATTTTATTGCGTCAACTTGACCTTAAAGTTCATGCCAATGTTTTGACCAATGAGAGAGCGCTATAAATCCAGCCCCAAGCATAATTATCGACCTCGCAATAACGGGCGTCCTTCACCTGGCAAGAGGCAAACTCTGGGGAGACAATTCCGTAGGCCTAGATTGGCTTGAGTTTCAGATAACAATCGCTACGCGCATATCCAAACCATAGATATAAACCCTTTAAATTTAATAAGGCGATCCAACCCAACCTAACTGGTCGCATTTATAATACCGCGATACGAAACTACGTTACTGTATAATAATACCGGGAAACTAAACTGTGTTACTATTTATAATACCGCAAAACGAAACTTCGTTTCCTACCGCAAAACTAAACTCATAGGAACAGGTCGCCGGATTTTGAGAAATGAAAGTCCGGCAGACGGCTAAAAATCCGGCAGGCGTGACGAATTGCACCAAAAATTCCGGTCGTGCCGAAAAAATCCGGCAATCTTTTACCTCTGGATCAAAGGCGTTATGTGAACAGATAGGTTTTTATTTTAACTTTTCTTAAACAGATAAACTGAATGTATCTTCCTTAAATAATTTGGAAGAGGGTTCCATAGCTTAGGGGCCGACGATGAAAAAGATTTATGCCCCATGGTTTTCAATTTTCTTTTAAGGATAGCTAATCTGAAAGAATCAGTTGAAGATCTGAGGGAACATGTTGGTGCGTATACATATACTAGATCTTCTCTTACGTAGTATGGAGACTTACCGTGCAAGATATGTGAAAGATTGTTTAAATTTTATAGATAATTCTTTTTTCGACTGTCAACCAGTGCAGCGCATCCAAAAAAGGGTTTGTTTTGATCTTTTTGCGATTTTTGCACTGGACTGAATTTTCCGCACGGCCTGCCAATAAGATCTGTCTTTTTTTTTTCATTGAAAACTAGTTTATTTTCATTCATCAAGGTTTTGGCAGATGAAACACACAGTACTAACTACTATTGAACTTATCAGGTCACCGATGTTTTCTGTTAGGTATAAATAATAAATTTGACTATAAAAATTGATGCCTAAGGCCAAAGCTATTCAATTCCCTAGCTAGTAGCTAACAGCTGCGTGTAGATGGTAAACAAATCTAGCCCAAGGACAGAACCTTGTGGTACACCATATTTCAAAACATTACTGGCTGAATTGACACCATCGACCACAAAATTCGTTCGTGGTCTTGTAGGACTGAAAACACTGAAGGACAGGATGCTTTATTCCAAAGGATTTTGCTAGCCGGGTCAACATGATGTTGTGATCAAGGGTGTCAAAAGCAGCAGAGAGGTCAAGAAGGCATAACACAAGACACTTTTCCGAAATCTGCCTCAACAAGAAGGTTTCAGTACTGTGATCTATTCGGTAAGCAGACTGAAAAGGTTCTAGGTTATTTGCTTGTAAATAAGATATTAACTGTTTTAAAAAAAGCTTCTCAAGAATTTTCGAGAAAAGGGGCAGCGTTTAGACAGGTCGGTAAAATGTATACAAATAAGCTTAGTTATGAGCAGTTCCCAAAGTTTGGCACACAAAAGGGGGACATAAGAGTCCAAAAATAAATTGTTACAAAGAATTAGATTTATGGCAGATTTGAATACTTAAAGTGTTTAGAAAATTGTTTTGAGAAATACCTGAGCTTAATTTTATCCATGAATGGCACACTAAGGTGTTAAATTGCGACACTCAGAAATCTTACACAGATAACTCTTACACAACAAACATAACAATATTTCCATATTTAGAAATCCAGGGAATGAATACTGGCCTGCATATCATGTGTGAGGTGTTTTAAAAGCAAGCCAATACAATTTTTGAGGAAAACTTTAACTATTTACGATTTTTGTGGTTGATTTGTGTCGTAAAGGTTATCCGTGTAATAAAAAGACTGTAACTGAACCTTTTGAAATCGTCTTGCTGCATTTGTTTTTAAAAAATCACCTAGTTAAAGAAGATGAAAATGGTCAATTGCATTGCTTGTAAAGATTTAACACTCAGAACCTTTCAATCCCACTGGTTATTTCATAGGTTCTTTAATTTAATGCTGTCTTACACCGATAACTCTTACACGAAAACATACAGCAGCATTCAAGGCCTACAAAACTGTTTGTATACAGTTACAAGACAACAATTTCCTTCGTTTTTTGAAGAGTTGAAAGCACCAGGGTGCGATTTCATAAGGCTAAGGCTCAGTAAATGCCTTTCTCGTATATTGTAAAACACACAAAGAGACACCTATTTTGGTCTTACACCGATAACTCTTACAACACAAATTAATGCATTTTTTACCCTCGAACCCTCAGGAACTAAATGAAAGCTATTTAGATGATGTCATTTGCA
>BMAT01003401.1:84527-95153 GCA_019649035.1 Elysia marginata
GAGAGAGAGAGGGGGGGGGTAGATTGTACCAGTAACCTGAACCTATGGATGAAGACCGGAAATGAGAACTGTTGGTCTGGTTTAAGTAATGAGTTTGTAGCTCAGCTTACTTATACCACAGAGTATAGAACTAAGCTACCGCAGCATCCCAGCTAGTTGAACTCTCTCTCTCTCTCTCTCTCTGCTATACCACGGCTCCAGGTGGTTGGGAGATCTGTAAAAAAAAACGTAGAGAATTCTAGGCCGCCGTGAGTGATTTAGACTAGTACCGTACTTAAGATTCGAGCGATGGAGAGCTGCCAGGAAGAGGAGCGTAGGGGATAGACTGAGTTGTGCACGCGCAGGTAAGTGGGTAGGCCTACACCCTACTTAGTAAGGCACATGAGAGAGGCAGACAGACAAAGTTAACACTCTAGCTTGAATGGTAAGGTAAAACTTTTGAAATACCAATAAAAACTTTGTAACGGTACCGAGGAGTAAGTAAATGGATAGCAAAATACTTCGACAGGATGTAACTGCAAGAAAAGAAAAAGAGTATGAGTGAGTGATTGGGGGAGCAAGAGGAAAGACCGGAAGTGTAGGATAAAAAGAAGGAAGTTGTGTCGAGGGGGGGGGGAGGAAGAAGGGGTCACGGGGGAAGATCTCAAAAGGATGCGTTAAGCGAGATACATGTATTTATGAAGAGTGAAAAGTGCCAGCGAAAAATTCACTTCCGTTTCAGAATTCGCTGCCAATTTTTGCAGTTCAGGTGGAGTCTCCAAGAGCTAAACGTAGGGAACACAATATTATCAGAGACACAGACATACTGCTTAGAAAATTAGTGAGGGAGACTTGTACAAACAAATCAATCGAAATGGAACTATAGGCTTAGATCATGTAGATGTATGTATTACTGTGGTAGACGTTTGCAGGATCTTTTCTTTAGTAACATTTTTATATAAAGTGGTCTATGACAAAAGGCGGTTTAAATCGACCTGTCAACGGTTGGCTCAGATATTTTGAAACAATGACTTGAAGACTTTTAGTGGAACATATTGCAATGCTTCTGTTTCTATAATTTAAAAAAAAATAATTTCAGGGTCGCGTTTTTTTTTCAAAAGGCACTTTGATTTTGGAGCAATTTTATCATGATAAAAGAGCTACACTGTACAATAGACACTATATTTATACTGAATTTGTAAAAGAAAATATTACCAGTAGGTTTATCATAATCAGTGAAGCTTTCGGTGAACGGTTGGCTTTACTTTTGAGTATACCGGTATTTTGCACGGCAGGGTGTAGGTACAAGAGAGAGACTCTGTACCACTATACAGGAAAAAAAAACTTTTTTCTTTAGGAATAGGAGTAGAAGGGGACATCTTTTTTTGTGTATCTAGTGCACTGTTAACATGTTAAGTAGGCTACAATGTATTTTTGCCGTTGTTGGTACATTTTTGTAGCTGATCGCACTGTACAGGCATGTGGTTTGCATTGAATCAGAAAACTGAGATAAAAAAGAAATTGATTGGCGCTGAGTATTGGGTGCGAATCGAAATCGAACTTTCGTTATCTCGGTATACGAATAAATGTGCCTATGGAGACAGGGGCCAGTGAAGGCTAGAGCAGCTGATATCGAATAATTGCGCAGTACTTTAATGAGGGTTCATTAAAAGTAAAACCTCTCCGATCCCAAAATAATAGGAGGCAGCGTGACGATGTACGGCTCAAGCATAAGATTAAGAAATACAGTGAAATTCACTTAAAAGTCAACACCTTTAAGGGAAACTCTTGCTTAAAGTCAACACTGTTTCACAGTCCAAATTTGGATTTCTTTATATCTTTGTTATGTATAAAGTCACCTCTTGCTTAAAGTCAACACATTTTTTTCGGTCCCGAGGTGTTGACTTTATCAGGATTCCACTGTACATTTTGTACATGCATGTACATTTAAATATAGCGGCATATTACTAATATTAGAGAACACATGCATGAAGGTATAAAGGAGAATTGTCTCTTGAGTAAGCCACAACGAGCAGAATCGCAGCGGAATCATAACACAGTTGAAGGGCCTGACGAGTTTGTGGACCCCCCCTCTCCTCATCCCAACCTCCCTTTCCAGGATAAGATTTTCCTCTTCAATCGACTCAGGGAGTGAATAGAGTAATTGAGCAATCGAAATAATTATGTAATAATCAGACTGTATGAGAAAAAAAAAGACACAACTATTTACTAGCAGGAGTAGGCCTATATGACTCTTGAGAACACTCAACAAAAAAACATGCACCGGGTATTTAAAATGTCTAGAACGGCCCCCAGCAATACATGTGCAATGACATGTATGTCTTTAAAAAGGTGAACATTTCCCATACTGTAAAAAAAAGTAATTGGTGAATACTGAAGTTTCCTGGATGCGAATGATAGGGGTAGCTTTTCGCTTAAGTAAAACAAAATAATTTATGTATTCTGCGGCAATCTGTTGATTAATTTAATCGAATTTTAATAAATTAATAATCTTTTATTTTGTTGTGGATATGATTACGTTGTACATGTATTATTGTACAAACAAGTGTGTCATGCCAAGAATGAGCCTAGTATATTCCCCCATTCTTTGGGCAGTTTAGAGAACACGTAATAGATTTTAATTTCATTCAATAATTTCTGAAAGCTGTTTAATCGAAATAACACTGAGCTAAACTACCGGGTTCTCGTACATGTAATTGCATAAATGGTAGCAAACACTCTCTGTACATGTCTGTCCTAAAGTGTGATCTACATGCATCTTGATTCTCTGATATTTCGGAGCATTTCTGTCTGTCTACCTCTCTCTCCCTATGAAAATCATTCAAAAACCATTTTTTGTTAGGAAAAAATGTTTTTCTATCAACTTGGCTAATCACGAATATTGTCAATAGATCTAGTCGATAGACTTGTGCAACCACTGGCCAAGAACATGTATGACTGAGCACTGAAACTCTCAGCGACGCCAACACCTTTCACTTCTAGTTCTAAGTTCTAGTAGCGCTAAACAGATGAACTGGATCTTATGGCAACCAGCCATGTTTTACTTTTAGCCCGTATAAAAGCCAACTCGACGAGACTACAGTAAAATCCACTTAAAGTCAATACTGGTACCTAAAAAAGAAACTCTTGCTTAGTCAACTCTATTTAGCAGTCCCATTTTGTATCTATTTTTTTAAAATATATTTTTGTAATGGATAAAGTCAGCTCTTGCAAGCCAACAAAATTCTACTGTCCCAGGGTACGGGTGTTGAGTGTTGACTATCCACATTCAATCATATTAATGATAATTGATATTCTTTCATCCAATTCATTTTGCTATGGCTAGACAGCAAATGAGTTCAAATTTAGCTTTAAGTCATTTAAAACATACGTGAGACTCCGTGAGGGGACTGTTGGCATTACAAAGTTTTAATCTGTATTTAATATGTAATATCAACTACATGTAGTACTACGACCAGTCTAAAACAATATTTTGCCATTCATGTACAGTGGAATCCTGGTAAAGTCAACACCTCGGGACTGAAAAAATGTGTTGACTTTAAGCAAGAGTTGACTTTAACCATCACAAAGATAGAAAGAAATACAAAATGGGACTGCAAAACAGTGTTGGCTTTAAGCAAGAGTTTCCCTTAAAGGTGTTGACTTTAAGTGGATTCCACAGTATTTAAATTCACGTTTTTTTCATGCATTTGATTGGAGAAGAAAAGCTGTTCTTTCTATTCTGCGACTTATTAAATATGTGGAGATATTCCCAGTTTAATGAAGATTTCATTTTTTTTTCTGCCCCATGCTTCTAGAACGTACAACGCAAAAAAAAAAAAAAATACTTTGTAGATCACCTCTTTTAGTTTTCACAATAGCTAGCCTTTGAATCTAGATCTAGACCCTGAAGTCAATCAGATTTTAAATGTTGAAAAGGAGATCTCTTAGACTACAATTTGATTGCAAAATATTCCTGCTGATCTGAAAACAATTTTTTGAAGCTGTGTCTTGTCTCATCTGCAAGGAGAAGATGCTAAATGTTTAAGCCTTAGCTCCATTATAATAAAACAGAGAAGAAATCGCACAAGAAAGATCTACAGGTAGATATGTGTAACTGGATTGACACAGTTGAGTCCATATATAACTCAAACCTGAATAGTTTTGTCGCCTTTATCACACAATTTTGTTACTTTTCAGGGGAGGGCCTTCTGTGAGAACTGTTTTTATGAAAACAAAACTAGAGGGTAATATAATTTTATCAAACAACTCAGACAGTTTTAACAGTATCTTCAAACCGATATGACATAAGATAGACCTAGCCATGAGGAATAAGGTGGTATTAATTTTAAACCCGCCAATTTCGCACCATGTAACTTTTCGTAAGGGCGACAGTCTGACACCTTGTTTGTTTTTAAATATATATGTTTATATTATAAAAATTGCCAATTTTATACCTCTTTTTCAAAGTATAGCAATTTTTAAGTCAAAATACAGATACAATCAAAAGTGAAGTTCTGTTTACACAGGTGTGAAATATCCAGACTCCACTGTAAATCTATAGATCTAATATAGGGGAGGGAGACACAGAGAGAGATTGTGTTTGTTTATTGGTAGCATAGCAGCTAGGATAAAGATTTTTTATCATTCCAAGACAAATATCAATTCTAAAAAATACATAAAACTTAAAATCCAAGAACGCCTCATGTAACCCAAAAGTACAATTGTCTTGCGACCAAGAAAATGAGTCTGATGTAAAAAATCCTTATTTGAGGAAATGCCCTTTTTTTCTTTTTGTGACAATACTACATGTACATTAAAAAAAGAATAAAAAATTCTTATAAACCTTCTAGTTCCACACAATATTAACATTGACTTGAAATTTTTTACCTTAGGAAGATAAAAATAATAGTGCCTCAAAGATAAATGTTCTTCAAACTTCAACCTCTTGAAATAAGAAAATTGCAACATCTGAATCTGATTCATTTGGACTGGTTGCAAGACAATATGAAAGAGAAAGCTCTAATGTAATCAAGAAACGGTGACAGGAACCATTTGAACCTCATCTATCGTTTTAAAAAAGGCAATGTGATGTCCATTTCTAAGCCCTCCAAAAGTATATAGATTCATAAATATTATCTTCGTGATGAAAGAAGTAAGAAAAGCCATTTCATTGATGGATCAACAGAATTTTTATATATTTATATATATATATATATTTACATGCACGGTAAAAGCTATACATAGCTCCAAAACTTGTTTTCACATGAACATCATCTAGTTTGTTATTATGATGTTATATAATTGAATTTATAAACTATAAAAGTAGTTATTATATCAAACAACTTTACCAGCGACAAACTATATATTGTATAATCATATTTACAAGCAAGAATTAAGGCAGTCTCAATGCCTATCATATCATCCAACCTACATAGTGAGGAACAATCCTTCTCTTGCTGTATACACAAGCACTAAAACTTAAGGAAATTATAAAATGGGCCTTTATAAAAAGAAACTGGTGTGACAAACATTTAGAATTTTACACTTTTACATTTCTAACTTATGAAAATTTTAAGATTTAACAAGGAAAACAATATTGCCTTTATTGGCCTTGGAGTTGAGATTAATCAAAATACTAAACAGTGTTTTGGTTTTTTTACCATCCTTAAGTGACTGCCACCAATGCCAGTATATTGACAGCAGGCCACATTTATCAATAATAATTACAGCCGCAGCCAAATTATTTATAACTTTACTGAAAAGTACATGTCCTTTTCTTCCTTAAGGGATGATAGAAAGTTAATTAATGATGAAAACCATTTAAAATTCAGGTTCAAGACTTAATTACATTTTCCATGTCACTAGGACATATATAATGACATGTAATTGCTTCTAGTCATTACCTCTATTGGGATCATTTTACGCAAAACAGTTCTTTTGTAATATAATGAGATAAGATCACTTATTAAAATTTTGTATACTATTCTAATTTCAATTAATTTAGCATTCTGTTTGTACTGACAGTTTAAAAGTATAATCAGAGATGCCACTCAACTTTTCTGAAAATAACTGAAAATCTTGGCGTTACGTTCTTGCGAAAATAAAAAGACACAATTTGCCATTAAGGGGCCCTGATTTGTCACTATTCATGGTATCTATCTTGTTCAAATCTGTGTTCTCATTCAGTTTCTGAAGCTTTACAAAACACAAAAAAAACGGAAAATAACTTAAAAATGGCATCCCTGTAAAATTTTCGGAAAAGAATTGAAAAAACAAATTTTAATGACACACAGGAAAAAAAAATAACATTTGCACCAACTTTTCCATAAAGAGAGGCAACTGGCAGCTATGATCTAGAACAAAAATGACAATGAGTAAGCTGACTAGATTGGAAGGACTTACACTGGTTTTTTATTACTAGGTCCATTGCACATGTCCTCTTTGCCTCTTTATCATGAAAGTAGTAAAGACAAGCACACCACTCAGTTTCAATGTGCAAGCAGTCACAGTACTTAAAAAATAGTAGTAGAAGAAGTAGCTTAGTTAGTAGTACCAGCAGTATCAGTTGGAGTATATGTCCAAACTAAGGGGCTGCACGCATTAACCCCAAAAATAAAGTATGACCTTCTCTTTTTAAATGTTTTCTATTCCAGATTCTACTTAGACAACATCAGTTGCAGGGTTCTATTTGTCTTTGATTTCAGGCTTAGAATGACAAGTAGAACAAGAAAAATCTTTCTAAACATAAAGTAAAAGAAATTGCAGGAAATGCTACAAGAAAGCAACTTAATTGAAGAAATGAAAAGACAGTTTACCATGCTGGACACTTATTTTTTCAGACAAGGCTTTAATATACTCAATAGATACTCTTGTTCGCAGAAAAGCATTGATGACGATGGAAATAATAACAAAAAATAGCTTTTTAGGTGCATCTTTTGGGTCAAATTTCAGTAAACTATGAATAAAAATTGTCATTTTATGACACATTTTGCATTATTTTTACAAGCCTAGTACAAGGTTGTTATTTTGAAGTCTAAAAAAATTTCTTTGAATTGGTGAATTTGAAGGAGGTAGGGAATTTCTCAAAGACAAAATTTGCCATCAAAGCAGGCTCGTAACTACTGCTATTAGAAAGTTCTGTGGCCGCCAAAAGATATAAGATAAAGAATGATTGTGATTGAAATGTTCAAAAGGCAAAAACAGCAGTAGATCAATCCAATCACTTTGATCTATCATAAAAAGAGAGACAGACAGAGATAGACAGAGATATGAGATTAAGAGAGAAAGATAGACAAAGATTTTTTTTTTCATTTTGCAAACAAAAGAACTTAAGAAGAGATTTACATGTAAGTTATTTCTTTCCTTGACATTGTATGTTAGGTTTCATTGATTTCAATGCTGAAATACTTTATTTACAACATGACCTTCCAGTTTTACTTCTTGGATTCCCATGCTTTGAAATGCATGTCGATGTCTTTTTAGTAAACAGATCAATGGCAAAAGTGATATTTCTTGAAGAAACATAAAACTGACCGGGAAAAAAAAACATTACCAAGGAATACAAAACTGAATGAGTGGTACATTACTGACTTTTACAAGCAATGTTAGTAGGAAGAATGATGCAGATAGCAAACAACCAACTGAATAAAATACAATTTTTTTAAAAAGCACCAATTGTGCCAAGGGACTATACCTTGATTTTGCCCCATTCGTCAAAGGTCTTACTGTACAAACCATAACACCGTGTATCAATTTAAATCAAACGATTTTTTATGCAAACAAATTTGTTTCCACACTAACATGGGGGAAAAGCACAACTTTCTGTTGTCGCAACAATAAAAAATATGAACAAAAAATGATAAGTTATGCAGTTATAAATATGAAACATAAGAGCCAAGACAATATGCTTCGGCCGGGTATGGATACATGTGTGTTAATCACTCAATCGATCAATCAGATACGACAACGGCAGGCACATTACATCTACTGCCTGTTCAACTTGACAATGTAATTATGAGATTCTCACACAATGGATTACATGTACATATATCACTTTCAAGCACTTGATGAGTCAGACTCGATAAGAAGTCGGCGAGTCTGAGAGCAGTTTGAGTTTTTAATGACAGAACCTCCACTTCCTCCTCCTCGAACTGATGAAAGCACAGAACTTTTTACAGCACTTGAACTGCCAGAATTACCACTGACAATACTGGTCACCCCAGCAGAAGTTGCGGCACTAACATTTCCAGTTACCGTGAGGTCACACTGACAACCCTTATGACGGCAGCATGCATTATAAGAAGCTGTAGAGGCAGCCAAGCAAGCCCGAGCAGGCCAATAGGCCCACAGACATGGCAAGCACGCAGACATCAACCCCAGCACAGTCCACCGTTGGCAGCACAGGGGTGTCTCACAACAGCCACACGGGTTTTCATAGCACTCATTGTCCTCTTCTTCCTCCTCTCCACGGCGGCAGTGGAAGAACAAACATTTGACAACACAGAAGCAGGTGCATACATCAAGTACCTTGCTTGGAGTCAGTTCGCACTTGCCACCACAGCACCAAGTTCCACAAGGCAAGTCCTGACGTTCTGTACAAGCTCCACACCGACATTTGCCACAATCTTTACAGATAATGCTACCATGGGTGGTTCTTACCCCTGTCCCAGAAACCTCATTAGAGAGCCTTTCACCTGCTCCTGTTGTGCTTGTAGCATGAAAAGAGGTAGTAGCCGTTCTTCCATTAACATGGTGCAGTCTTCCCCCATCCGCATCCCTTCCATAGCCATTAAAAGCTGAGTCACAAGCATCAATCTTGAGAGGAGGCTGTTTCGAAAGTGGTTGGTTGGACACCACCAACACAGTTGAGCCTGGTGTCGACAAGGATGTCGTATTTGATGTGCTCAAGCTACGACCCTGAGCTGGCCGTGTAGAAGCAAACTGCTGCAGCGACAGTTGCTGATGATGGTGTTGACCATTGGTACTATGTAACCCCCCGCTGCAGTTGGTCAAAGGTCCTTCATTTTGCCTCAAACGAGGCGAGTTGAGCGAAGATAATCCTCCTCCCACTCCCCCAACTGCAGCAAATGAAGGCGAATGGATTTGCGTCTTAGGTGGACCCGAAGACCTAGAGCGCGGGCTGTCAACATAGTCGTTTCTGCAGCGGGGACCTGGTCGAAGATGTGCCAGGCTCGTTACAACCACAGTATTGTGATGGGTGGAGGGGGGCGGTTGGGGCAAGGACACAGCTTGCCGGCTTCTATATGCATCGGGAGGGGAAAGAAAAGGAGTGGACGTTCTCATTCCACTGGCAGTGATCTTTTGCTGCGACGAGACATCATTATGTGCTGCAAAAAGGAAAAGACATGATTATGTTAAATGTATAGCACTACCACATTAAAAATTTGTTTCCACAAAAAAGGATTTACAGTCAATTCCAAATAATTTGAATTAACAGTTCCAATGCCTCCCACCCAGGGCGATGGAATTATCAAGGAAAAAACTTGAACCAAACATTTTGGTTTGCACTATACAATGTAGTGAAGTTTGCACCAGCAGTAACACAACCTTGCAGAATTAAATGTTGTTATTGCATGGTGAACTGACCTAAAGTAAAGGAGCAGTTCCGTTTGTTGATGCACAACTTAAGTGTAATATCAAATTCAAAGAATAGATTTCAACAACGCTGACCAATCACTGCAGAGCCTACAGTGGCACAGAAGATTCACTTAGAAGATGAAACAAATTGGAAACATACACTTTTCTAATAGTTTCCTCAATAAAGGCAAAATTCACAATTAGGTTGATGCCAAATCAGACAGTGTATTGAGGGAAAAAGCAAATTTTTCTTTGTTCTTAATTCAACCAAGTTCACTATCATAAAATATTTTAGGCTTTGCTTTTCAAGCATACAACATACAGTGTGTCACATTGCTCGTCTTTCAAAACAGCATGGGAAAAGATAGAAGTACCAACCCAGAGAGAAATGAATCTGGAAGACAAGCTCCTAAATTGAAATTTATTTTGAGATCAATCCTCCAATAAGTATCAGTGAAGGTGTGAGGGTTAATCACTGAGAGCGCAGTTTTCAAAACATGTCCTATTGTATGTCTTGTGTCCAGGGCAAATGAGTCTCAAGTCAGAAGTTCGTCTTTTCAAAAATATGCATTACAGTAACATGAATTATAGTTTTTTTTTCTTTTTTTCTCTATGTACAATATTTTTAAAAATTGTATTATCTTTCCACAAAATACATATAATTATAAGTATAATTAACGATTTTTTTTTTATGTTTGAAGACTTAGGAAAATGTCTTACAAGTACAAAACTGAGAAAGACCTATAAAAGTGAAAATTGAGACATCCGACTCATTCACCATGGGCGTGAGACATATGCAGCAAACTATGAGATTGTCACCCCAAGATCTTTCATCTATGAAAAAAGAAAAAGAGAGATGGATGAATGGGGAGAGGGATGAATGCGGAATGTGTTTATTATGTGGGCCTTCCTATGAACACTTATTTCCTATACTGTCATCATTTTATTAACAAAGGACATGTATGTACACACACACACACAAAAACTTTCCTCAACTAGTTTTACTATTTAGAACAGCTTAACACAATAACTTTCAGCAGATAAGGG
>BMAT01003401.1:107922-127888 GCA_019649035.1 Elysia marginata
GCTTATAGTAATCCATGTCATTTCCATGTAGAAAGTTGAGCAATGTCCTTATTTTAATTTTAAGAAGATGTGCTTCTTCAATCCGTTATAGCCGTCCGTTTTGTTATGTTTGCACGAGGTGTCCATATAAATCAATTCCATTTCCATGGAATAATAATAATAATATCTAAATTTATATAGCGCTTTTTACAATAATTTAAAGTCTCAAAGCGCTTGACAAAATAAAAGCTACACAGTTTCTTTCATACAAGTTTTCAAAAACATGGATAACGTAGACAATTGGAAATTGAAAAAAAAATCAATTTAAAAAACAAAGATAGATATATCAAATACAAGAAAACATGGACAAGAAAAATTGTAAATTTAGGGTTCCTAATAAATTTCTTATAATAGTTTAGTTTTTAAATAAGTATGTCTTCAGAACTGATTTAAATCTAGATAATGATTCGGACTGTTGGACTGGTAAGGGTAGACGATTCCAAACATCTGGGCCCTGGAAAGTAAAAGCTCTGTCCCCGTAGGTTTTCAATTTTGTTCTAGGTTTGGCTAACAAATTCTTCTTTTCTGATCTTAAAGTCCTGGTAGGAGTGTAAGGTGTAAACATAGTACTCAAATAGGTTGGATAATTTGGAAGATGTAAACATTGAAATACAATAGATGTAGGCAGTCAAGTGATATTGTTTATATTTTTATATTTGAGAACTTGAGCTACTTCAGTCAATTATGGCCCTTTATGTTTACCATGCTTGCAAGACGGTGTGGATTTCGTGTAGGCTGCTGCCAATTTCTGTAATAAGAGTAGAAAAAGTATCACATCAACATTTTGGTTCTACTCTAATACTATGCATTAAAAACTGATAAAGATTATTAAAATAAGAATCAAAATTAAATGCATTAAAATCATGTAAATGCACCGGCGTCAGACCGACGGTCAGACTGTGACGTCCACTCAAGGTGGGCTTTTGGGCCTGTATAATTAAGAATATGTGACAGCCGCTGTAGCACAGGACAAAAACTCCACCATAAGTAAAATCCACGGTCTTACAGTCGATCCTTGCATCTCTGTGTATCCTAAATCATACATTCACGAAATTCCCTTTTTGCTAGTGTGACAGATATTATATTGTCTTGTATTTGACAATGTCCCGGGATACGCTTTAGCGAGATTCTATTTTCTTAGTTCTGCTACATTCATAAGGAGTCTTTATAGCCCAGGGAATTGTACCTTTTGCAACTGCTAATTGTCTGAAGGACTGGTCTTGCTTTTGTCATGGACTTTTTTGGCATCCTCGTGGTTGAAGTTTGTTTTTTTAATGGTATTTGTTTCCTCAAGAGTGGCTGCTTCTGTTTTGTAAATTTAATTAGATATAAATTTTACGTTTTAGTTCTACAAGGTAACCAACCAAAGCATAGGCCTAACCACTGACACGGCCAACAAAACATGACACCTTCGCTAAACGCATGTCAGCTGCACCAATACTGTTGTTAGATAAAACTACTGCGAAACCCTTTCCATTCTTCACAGCATAAGTCGACGGACAAATAATTATGCACAGCATTGAGAGAAACGGACTGCAACTGCTTGGCAGTTAGAAGCAGATTTTGAATTAGTTCATACAAATGAATTTTTTTAATGAACAATGTGAAACTGATAGCTCCACGGTGCAACTAGAAACTGTCAAATCGCAAAATGTCACATGACTTCAGACTTGCTCACCACTGCCCGACAGGAACTCTCTTGGTCTGTCCAGTTTTGTAAACATGGTGAATGAGGCGTTCGCGACAGCTGCACTTGCTAAAATTTCTCGTAACGGAGTCGTTTAATGTCGTAGAGGTGCGCAGTCGATGAGCGTCAAAATGTACTAGTTTCTATTGCTCTACAAGGTGAGTATAGTCCAGTCATATTAAAAAAAAAACTTTAAAAAATTGAGATTTTAATTTTTTTTTTCTGTTTCGGCCGTGTTTGCAGATTGATGCTCAACCAGAATCTAAAAGATCTAACCAAAGATGGTAGAGAAAAAAAAAAGAAGGAAAAATAGGCACCAAATTCAGTAAATTTGACCAGAATGGGCTTCCATAGCAAAGTTAGCCTCATGCCGCAGTGCTAAACACTAACAGCGGAATGCGCACCTTGCTGATAAAAAATTGCATTTTTTTTGTATTTTTATTTTACGCGACGCGCTTATAAACAAGTTACAATGTACGCAATGTTTCCCTATCCTTTACCACAATAATTTATTTATTTTGCAGGGTCCACGTGGATCTAAGTGTATATTTGAATGCGATAACATTTTTATCTAGAAGAAAAGAAATTTAGAGTTCAAAAAGTGTAAAAAAAGGGTGAGTACCGGTATTTCAAGCATTATTGTATCTTCTTAACAACTTAAATGATGATTGATATAATGTAGCAGCACTCGGTTCCGGTTGGACTTAGTAAATCATATTGCTTTTAAAGTTTAAAACGAACAATATTCTGACAATATGAGTATCAATAACTAATGTAGGTTTAGAAACCTATCGTGAGATACTTAGACTTAAAATACGGTCTGGAGAATGAACATAGTAAGCCTACCTCGTACATTCTGGCTCACTGGAAATTGTGTACTAAATCAATAAAATCGCAGTTTTAACTAAATCTGCTTTTCGCTGAATGTACTCATTAGTTTGACCGGTTGATACAAACCATTTACTCTGAATTGCTTAACCCTGGATTTATTTTGATCTGCCTTTTTGCAGATCCACAGTTCTAAAAAAAGAACATTACTACCCTTTCCATAATATGAAGTGTCAAACTTAAAATGCTTGGTTGCTGCAACATATACCACAACCAGAATTGGGTAATTAAGTTTGAAAAGACGCCCATACAAAAAGAGCCACGATGATATGAACATTTGTGACAAACTTTTGCTTTTTTCTCCGTTTTTTTTTAATTATTGCTTTATCTTTTGGCCTTGACCTTGGATCAAGATCACCTGCAGGTGTTTGATTTTTAAATGTTTTGCCTCGTACCATTTTTAGCGAAGATTCTATTGTTATACGGGTAACAACTATGTTGATATCGCCGAATATTCAAATTTTCATTAACTTAATTGGATGCTATCACCTTGGCCTCTGTTTTGAGGTCAATTCTTCTCAGATTTACTTAGATTCCACTGACGTCGTTTGTCTAACATACTTCTACAGAAATATAAAATATTCTCTTGCAGCTTTTTTAGGTTAGGCTATTTTTTGTCATAAAATGACTGGACTAGTACTCCTATTATGTCGGTGTTTACCTTATCAAACGACTTGGTGATAGTCTCAATCTCCTAAATCGGCAAATTTAAGCCAGCTTTTTGATTCCCACAATTAGGTAGGGATCGGGATCAAGACCATCGACGGACCTGTGGCTCATCAAGATGATTTTTCATGTATTCCTGAAAATTATGCAGTTTAAGCGCGTGAATCTGGCACTGGTGGCACGGTTTGACGAAGTTTTTCAAATTATGATGTTGGGCAACGGGGATTTGCGGAAGACTTTCCTTTCTGTAGATAAGATATTTGAGTGTCCAGCCATAGCTTTAACACAAAATATCCGGTCTTAATGGCATAGGTTCTCAAAATCTGGTCTCAAAGAGTAAGATATACACAACATGTCATGCTTCAGGACTTAGATATGGCTTGCATAAGCTTTATCACGCAACAATTTGATGATTGTCTCGTTTAGTTGTTCCGCCCTGAACGTGTAAGTGTCCATCTGATAAAAAAAGGTGGAAGCCGTTTAGGTCATCTTGTCCCTCCTGTTTATCTCTAAAAGTTTCCTGCACTTGACATGCTTAGTTCATCTGCGTGGGAGATGAAGCTCGCTCATTCTGTGTAGCAGCTCTGATAGACACGGTGGTCTGAATCAGGGCGACCTTTGTTATCCTGTAAAGTTTAAGTATAATTTTTTAAAGGCGCGTCTTAACACTGTTGATATTTTCTATGATGGTATTAGCAACGGAGTTTGGCAGAACAAAAACGATGGCGCTGTCGGAAAAGAATGGTGACTTCTAGGTATAAATAACCAAGTCACATTTAAAGTAAAGGTGTGGTTGAACGCTTTAATAGGTCCATGAAACAGATCTATGTTATGGAAACTGGTCAAAGACAAGCCTTGAAGTTGGGATTGTGGGATACAGAATCTTGCAGTATCGCATCACGCAATGCCCCTACATAATTGCGAACCCACAAATACCTTTGAAACAACATAATTAGGCCTATAGCATGCACTACTTATAAAAATACGGAATAGTCAGACTGGCTACCCGGTGAGTTTTACAGATAAACTTATGCTGCCTGTGTTTGGTAACTTACTACTAATAAATTGCCAAAGTAATGTTTAGTATTTCATTACCCTGTACCGGTACTGTCATTTTTGTCGGGAGCGTTGTCGCCTTAGCTTGGATTGCATGATGTACATTAATTGCTTTTGGCAAAAAAAGTGTGTACACCTTTTACTTTCATCCAGTGTACTCTCTCTCTCCCTCTCTCTCTCTCTCTCTCTCTCTCTCTCTCTCGCCAGGGCTGCTTTTGACATGAATTGTAAAAACGTCTCGAATTGCACCACATTTTAGTCTATGTATAAATATTTGAGAGGAATTCTTATCATGCGATTGTTAACCAAGATCCCCGTATACGTGCATGATTTTCAACTCAGTTTATCTCTTCGTGTATTCGTTAATAAGTAAAAATGATAAAAGGAATGTATGCTTTGAGTTATCGACACACGCTTGTTAAAAACAACTGAAAAGAAAAGGGTTGTCAAGGCCAGCAAATGCGTTAATTCTGATGACACATGAGTACCCGCATCGCTGCCCTTTAAGTATAAGAGGTTACACCATTTTCGTAGCCCAGTACATTCTCAAACATCCATGCTGTCAAGATTCTCGAATACCTCAGTGAGCGATCAAAATAGGCAGACAAAAAAAATCCACTTTGCTCGCAAGCAAGAGGTCAACTTAGCAGGGGGTTTTCCCCTAAAGCATGCGGCACTGTATGAAGACTATAAATAAACCGTTAACGAAACCTTTTCTTGAACGCCCAGAAAAGGAAGAGCGAGATTCATTCTCAGTCCATTAGATCAAATTAGAATTCCCATGTTACTCCAAATGTAATTTACAAGTATTTTTCAAAAAGATTTTGACCTTAATGTATGATAATTAAGACTATAAATTTTAACTCACGCGTTCTGTCTGTCTGTCTCTCTCTCTTTGAGAGAGGGTGGGGGTGGAAGAGACAATGCATAAGATTGGCATATTTATCCTTTTTATAGAGATTGTAACCTTTAGAATTTTTAAACACTTTGAATTCCTTTCACATTTGGATAGCACGGTGAGATATACTATCGCCTTCATCATCATACTCTACATTAAGACTGTAATAATGATCACAATCTCAATTCGCATGATAAACATCATCACATTCTTATTGCTGAAGGTACATTGATTTTAATAAACGAAAAAGATAGATGCAACAAAAGACTAAAATACTTGTAATTACTCTCACCATTTGATTTATTTTTAATCACCACCTTTGCTGGTGATCATTAGTTATATCAATGTTATAATCACCATCATCTTTAAAAACCAACAATACAACCTAATATCATCATCAATTTTGAACCTTAAATTTTCTGGTTTTGAATTTGTTCACTATAATTTTCCGTATTGGTTTGCTTTGTGAGGTCTTCCTGGAAATCAGAATGACCTTCTACAGTTCTAGTGCAAATTAGGTAGGGTAAGCAAGGTCATGTTTTGTGATGCTTCTGATTAACTCAAAAGACAAAGTAACTTGCATAATAGAATCATTAATAACACGACCCTTTAATAATCTAGTTATTGTTTCTTTTTCACAACAAGAACAGTCTATACCTGTTCTACTTGCTATACATGTATAATAAGATATATTGTTAAGACAAAAGAGCTTTGTATTGGCCATAAAAGTCTACTTTCAACTACGTTTATTTCTTGAAGGATTCAAAATATGTGTCATAGTTTCATCAGAGGGAAAAATGAAACACCCCCCAGCAATAATAAATTAAACCCGACTTAAGACCCCCTGACAACAAATTATCTGTTCTACATTTTCTAGGACCATGACCTATGTCAAAATATTTTTACATGTATTAGGTCGGAAAGCTCTACATGTAGTCAGACATTTATACCTCCCTAGCCTTGGTCATTGATGCTGATTGCTATACATCCCGATCTTGGCCTCCCTATTAAAAGCAGCATTGATTGGCTCAGTTTATTTTTATGATATAGGGGCCTACATAACCAGACTTCAGATGAATTTCAGAGCTTTTTCAGGCCCTTAGCCTTGATTACACTATTTTTGGATATTTGAACGTAGCCTTGCAATTTTAGCTTGACTCACACACTTCACTTTAATGAGGAGGGTGGATGGGTGGTGTGGTGGGGACAGAAAGAGAAAGAGAAATAGAGGGCAATCAATACCCTTGGACTGGAAAAAAACTGAAAAAAAAAAACAACTACAGTTTGTTGCACTAATGGCTAATCTGAAATAAATCCACCGTGGCATGTTTTACATGTACTAGGTTCAGTTTTAGTGAGAGAATACTGAGAAGAAAAAAAGCAAAATTTGATAACAATCATTGATAGCTTTGATCTCCCATATATGCTACCTAGAAACCTCGTTTTCAGCCATTTTCACATTAAGCCTAATCTAGTGCAAGTAAAAATATATTAGGGGTGAGCAGTGGCGCAATCGGTAGGGCGGTTGACCGCTATCTGAGAGGTCCCGAGTTTGATCCCCAGTCCGGGCTAAATTTTATTTGCTCCCCTGTGCCCACCCAGCACTTGATGGGTACTAGGTCTCTTAAGACTCGGCGAAAGTAAAGGCGGCGAGGAAAGCAATGGCAAACTACCTCACTATGCCGTGTGCCGAGAAAAAACAAGGACCCTGCTCCTTGTTCGCCTACACTCATGTCGAGTATGGGACTACCATACCAAAATATATTATATTCCTTTAATTTTAAGAATCATTATTGCTTGCACATTAATGCCTCTACTATTTATTGTTTAACTGCTCTAGATTAGAATCTATTACATGTATAAGACTTAAGTCGTATCATTTAGCAGTTTATATCAATGTAATCTAATATTTTTAAAACAAAGAACGGTAAAAAAAAGCCATTTTTGTGTGATACGATTTCTGAGTTGCTTTTTAAAAATGGTTCCATATGTGCATGGCATTTTTATGCTACTATATCGGTATACTTATAAAAAGTTATATGAATTGCACAATCTTGAAATCACAATGAATTCTCCCTGGTTTAAGTTCATACATTTTTTTAAAAATACAGCGTTGATCTTTCACAACAATAAATGTGATTTTTTTTTGTTTCCCACAGTGACCAGACATCTTTTTATTACATATTTTGCTTTGCCTCACGAATGTCACTTTTTATGTCAAACACTGATGCATGAGTATCACTTTCTTTGTCAAACACTGACTCAGTGACTGGGCCTTAGATATAATGTCTCTACACTAGAGTACCCATTCAGTACTCTAACCCAGTATATAATAAAAATATTTTAAAATCATTTTAAAATTTGTCTCTATTCCTTAAGTCTACCCCGTTAAAGTTCTGGACTCCAAAATTAGGATAAAAGCTGAAGGTTGTTCTTCTGCATTACAACAACACATGGTTATAAATCAGATGCAGGTCAAACACACAGTGATACTTTGTACTATAATTATAAAAGAACTTATAATAAAAATTTATTTAAGAAAAAATATTAAGACCCGTCAGAATATACTTAATGTTTACTGTATCCAAAGCATGTAGCTGAGCTCCAGTGCCATTTGTCAACCTCTACCTACGTAACATAAATTAGCATGAAAAGTCATAAAATATTGATAAGCTTACTATGATGTTCTTAACTTTGACTTTTAAGCTGAATTAACCTATTCAAAAGATCAATGTAAAGTTTTGAAGGTTGAGCCTACATGTATAAGTAACATTTTAAAAATAAAATTTGGGTAATTTATTGAATCCGAATAATGAAAATGAGCTTTGACTTTATTTTTATGTACATGTATACATACTTATTGATTAAACAATGCAGTTGATATTCTCTCTTTTGGTCCCTTGCTCATTCATCTAAAATGCACATCATGTACACTAATAGTAGGATAAGGATAAATAGCCTACAAGATACAAAGAAACCTCATCTGTTCAGGAACTTTAATACAGATCTGAAAAGAAAGCTCAGTTTTTATATAGTAAGTTCTTGTTAAACCGACCCATCAAAGATACATGTACTGATAATTATATTATCTCAGATTAAGTGACTGTGACTGTGAGAGCAGACTTCAATTTTTCCTACTAAAACCAGATCACAGTATTTTTCATGTCGTGGCATTGCACAAAGTCTTCTTTTAACCCCCAAAAATCGTTCTTCCATAACTTCAAGCCTAACTATATTCAAACTTTTATTTGGTTTTGAAAAAGTTTATGCAATTGTAGGCTTGCTTTTTAAGTGTAATGAACACAAATGTGAAAATCTGAGCATCACTCACTTCATTTTGTCAAATAGGGGCCTACTTGTAACCTACATTTGTAGTAAAATCTCGTTTCAAAGTTGGTTATTGCTTGTCATTGCTCGTCTTGGTCATTTCAATTTTTACAAAATGAACAGTATTTTATGCTAGTCATCATCATCCAGTGCCATGCTTTGAAGCGTTGGCGATCATGTTTCTCCATAACTCCCGATGTCCCATAGCTGTAATTGTCTCTGTCGAACTTGCGGATCCCAGTCAGCGCTTTAGTCCATCCATCATTTTTTCCCTTTGTTTTCCCCTGCCTCTTTTTCCATCAAGCTTTCCTGTTGTTATGAGATGTTCTAATTTTTCTCTCTGCATGAAATGGCCTAGAAAAGTGGCTTGACGTTTTCTTATGGTCTTGATAAGTGATCTTCTTGAATTAGCTTCAATTAATACAGTCTCATTTGACTTTTTCTCTGTCCAAGAAATTCGGAGCATTCGTCTAAGAAACCACATTTCTGTTCCCTCAAGTTTTGCTTCAATTTGTTTTGATATGGTCCATGCTTCACATCCATACATAAGAATTGGTTCTATGTAGTATTGGAGGACTCTTTTCCTTGTTTGGATAGAAATATGTTTATTTGTTAGGACTGCTCTTATCTTCTGAAAGTTGGTCTTTGCCTGTGCAATTCTAGCTGCTATTTCATTGTTGTTTCTACCGTCGCTTGTTATTATTGTTCCCAGGTATTTAAACTTATCCTGCTGTTTAAGTTTAGCATCATTGATGAATATGTCACATTTTGGGGGTTCTTGTTTCCGACTGATTAGTGATTACCATCACTTCTGTCTTTTTACTGTTCAATTCTAGTCCTTTATTCCTGCTCTCCTCTTCCACAATATTAAGGAGCTTTTGCAAGTCATCTTTGTTTTCTGCAATTGTTACTGTATCATCAGCATATCTTATGTTGTTGACGTTATATTCTCCCACCTTAATTCCTGGACAGTTTTCTAGGTTTTGCATAATTATCCCACTGTAAAGAGAGAATAAATCTGGAGAAAGGACACAGCCTGTCTTACACCCCTTTTAATGCGCTGAAATGAGCTTGTTTTATTTCCAACTCTCATTGCTGCTGTTTGTTCCCAGTAATTGTTTTTTATGATCCTGAAGTCTTTTCCATCAATGTTTAACTGCTCAACATAATTATCTCGTCGTGGCGTACTCTATCAAAAGCTTTGGTATAATCGATGAAACAAAGATATACATCTTTTTGAACTTCTAGAGCACGTTCAATTAAGACTCGAAGATTGTAAATGGCATTTGCTGTTCCTTTTCCCTCTATAATAAATCCACATTGTTCTTCTGCTATTTGTGGTTTTATTTTGTTCCTTACCCTCAGCATTACTATCCGTAGCAATATTTTGGTGACATGACTCATAAGGCTGATTGTGATTTATGCTGGTATCTTGGCTTAAAACATTGCTTGCTCATATGAATTCGTCTCTGACAAAAGGAAACCTAGAAGGATAGGCTACATGTAATTTTTACTCTTGTCTTCTCTCTTTTTTTCCAATCCCTTACTTTCTCTACATTTCATTCTTTCTCTGTTCCTATCTAGGTTTTCATTGGCAATAAAAAAAACCCCAACAAAATCATGTGTGTCATGATCAAAACCACTGATGGTTCAATATCTTTTATTTAATCAACACAAGTTAAAACAGATCAAGGTTTGTAAAATAAGAATATCTTTTCAAACCTCTCCACACATCCCCACACCCCTAGTCGCATCAGTTTGCAATGGAACTTGAACATACACACTTACACTCTCTCTCTTCCTTCCTTTTCCAATCACTCTTTTACAATTTCATTCTCTCAATGTCCATTAAAACAGCATTTGTTATAATATACAGTTCAGTTCGGATATTTCAGAGCAAAATTCAACTTGGAATTATCCAAAAATTAAATTACCAGTATACATCGCATAAGAAAGACAAAATTGGTAATCTGATTTAAATTCAAACAAAGCTAATATTCAAAATATCCAGGCTCAAATTATAAGGACTTGACAGTATTGTGACCAACTCAAGTTATTCATTGATGGGTCAACATGGTTGAGTTCAAAACAGGCTAAAACATTTCAAGGTACATGTATTAGAAATTATTTGATGTAACAAACCCCTCCAGTCCCCTCAGCCCACACCAACAAAGGTGCTTAGGCTCTTCAAACACAAATATTTTAGGGTCAACCTTTTACTGTAAATGTGCATGGATCAAGTCCTCTTTTTGCCATGTGGACCCCTCCAAAGCAACACACCTTACTCTATGTCTAGGATAAAATAGATAAGTGACTATCAATGGATTTAAGTCATACACATATTGTATGTTCCTTGGTTTTAACCTCTTTTGCTTCCATTTTATAACTATTTATATCCTTCCCTCTTTCATATATTGTAAGAATGCAAAGCAAAAAAGACAAAATATGCTGTGAACTTAAAGATAACACCCATGAGCCATGGGTGTGTTTTGAGGGCTTTTTATAACTGCATGGGTGGTATGCACATTAACACAAATAGGTTATACTTACAGAAGAGATACGTACCAGCCATATGTACGCTTGTAAAAATTCATGTCTTTAAAACATTTAAATTGCTTAACCCCTTCACTGCTACTCATATTAGCCCTCTGTATGCTAAGAAAACTTTTTAAAAAACCGCACAGATCCAAGTTTGAGAAAAAATAAAAAAAAACTCCCTTCTTTTTTGTCTTCTCTGGAAATCAATATTGACTAGTGTAGGAATATAACTACTGAAAAAATATCCAATGCTGTAGATGAAGCAATGCCGGTAGGAAGACAGCCTATACTATGTCAATACAGCACACACACATGGAGACGTTTATGTGTGTGCATCCTACATGAAGGCTACAAATACATTCCCTACACAGAAACTGAAACATCACCTGCTAAAATACCCTATGACATCTTAACCTTCAGAGGGAAACCCTTCTTATCAAATGAAAGCTTGTATCGAAGAATGCACTAAACTAAACAGCAGGATGTACATCATACTCCTAGAGTGCACATAAATTTGCTTATTGTAGGATGTACAGTATAATCATCAGGTTAAGATTTTATATATCCCAGAACCTTATAAATTTGTATATTCTGAAATTACAAAAGGAAGCAACAACATTTTGGAGCATTAAAACACAATGAAAGTTCAATGCCGAAAGGTAGAGTTTCAGTTTAAAAACAATGTTGAAGCCATCTTTATACATGTCACACAAGAAAATATTCAAATGCATCTTAACAATTAAGGGATTGGTTATCGGGGCAATATGTCCCATCATAAGGATTGGCGGTCTTGGAGCAACATGTTGCCAAAATTAAAAAACTTGTGGTTTATGCATTTTCTAGACCTACTGCTTCCATAAAGTATTTGTAAACAAAAAGCTTTATCGTATGGTAACAATTCTTATGTTCAAATTTAGCAAAGAAAGCCAAATAGTCTTCTCTCAAAAAGAATGAGTGTTGTATATATTTTATTGATACTTTTTATCTTAAGTTTATGAGAGGTTCTTAAAAAGTTTAATTCAATTTTTTCACGTAGCTTGGAAAACAATTAAAATATGAAATCATGTCTACTTTTAAAACATGACGCATAGAACTTGTACGTATTACGTTTTTGCCTTATAAAAAATTTTGTCAAGGCAATATGTTGCTCCAATAAAATTACATAAAAAAAAAGAAAAAAGATCGATATAAAAATCCCATTACAAGCTGTCGTTTGTTATTATTATCATAAATTTTTTTTTCATTTCAGGCCACACTACCTTCTACTGCAAAGCCTTGATTATTGATAACAATCCCTCATATTACAAGCCTAAAAACTGTCAAATGCAAGCACATCAATGATAAGAAGTGAGAAAAATCATGATTAAAAAAGATAAATTGAAAATATTGAATAAAATGACTTATGTCCCTCAACCTGTAACGAAGAAAAATAGAACCTGTTCTGAAAAATGTCCTCTATCTTAAAAATAAAGGAAAGAAAAAGAACCCAAATATATGAGAATGGGCTCTTTGCCTTTGCACACCTAAGATGGGCCTGTGACCTACGGCCTTTGGCTAAAACTAAGCTGGAAAGTCATAACCCATTTTTCTTCAGGCTGGAAAAAGTACTGAGAGAAATGTTGGAGTACAAGTTTATAAAAACAATTGCATCACATCCTAGAGAAGCTCTTGACATAATAAGGTACACCTGAAACAAATAGATCTCTGGGTACATCTTTTAAAAATTTGTCATCTCAGCAATTTTTTAATGTAAAAGAATTCTTCTCTTTTATTTGCCTCCCCTAATAAGTAATATTTTTGTAAATCAATTTTTATTACACAGGCTTTTTGATCTTACATTATTTTCACTTTCTCTTCTGCAATCTTGGATTACATTTTTTCAGATACAAAGATGTTGTTGAAATCTATACTTTCTCAAATAATACAAAAATCCATATGACATTCTGACTCAACAACTGCCTAGGCTTTGGTCTTTAAGTCTTGCTGGCAATACTTTAGTACATTACTTCAGATGTTGAGCTAGGAAAGTGATGAGTAGAACTGAAAAATCCACAGCAGGAAATTAAGAGATCATAAAATCTCAAACTGTTTTTTCAGCTCCACCATAAGCCTCCAGTCTTGCTTGGACATTTCTTCCCTAAAATGATCTTTCACAGCATCTATTGACTGTCGAGAGATCTGGAAACAAAGGAAATAAGGTCAATTAGAATAGAACAACTCTCACAACAACCCTTTTCATTAATTTCATGTCTTTCTAGCCTAGGCTGCGTCAGTTTTCATGCCTTGCTTGTCTATGGTCTAGCCAGACTCACTAGGCTAACCTAACCAAGGGGGGTGGCTAATGAAAATTATCATCATCATCAGGCGCTGAGCAATGCAGCATTGGCAATCATATTCCCTTCTCATCACATATCCGAAAGAAAAAAAAAGCTCAGTGTTTGCAATTGCAATTTTCTTTAACCCCTTCGTGCCATACATAACATACGACATACGTCATATTTTCTTCATTAAATACAGCGACAAGATGCCCTACATGAGTCGTACGTCATGCTTTTTGTGCCAAGATGCCATACATGACGTACAGCGTACGTCATGATAATCGATAGAATAGTGAAAAATCGTCAAAGCCTATGCTAAAGTTACTTAGAAATTTGAATTTATCGATATTTTTTCCTTATAAATCAACTCTTCTTATAAGAAAACAACCTTCAGTAAGGGCGGGCTGCATCACTGCATAGACACATATCACCTACGTCACGAAGGGGTTAATAAGTGACCTTTTTACTTGTGCTTTGTTCAGGACTATTTTATTTGATTTCCTTGCCATCAACAATATTCACAGAATTCTTCTCAAGAATCCCTTATTTGTTGCATCCAATGTTTTTTGTACATGTTTTGAGATTGTATACACTTCATCTTATGACATGTACTTTTCAAAAACACCTTTTTACATGATGAAACAAAAGCAAGAATGAATATATTCCTTTGGAAAAATGAATGAAGCTTTAGGAAATAAACACATATATATGGGGGTTAACTTGTAACTGTAAAAATAAAAGTTCATGAAAAAAAATCTTTTTGCATAAAAAAATATATGGGCAAATACAATGACTTTTAAAGAGTGTTCTTATGCAAGAAAGAGTCATTTGGGGAGTTGAGTTTAAGAAGTAAAAGAAGAGGGCGTCAATATAGAAGACATGTTTGTGATTGAAATGTTAGTCTTGAGACAGCTTCAAAACCATTACATTTGTTTCCACTTTGCTTAAGGATGGAAGAAAATAAAAATGCGGTTTCCTTTAAATTTTTATACAGAAGTAAGGTAACCCCAAAACTAGGTTCCAATCAATAATTGTATACAACATGATGTGGGAAGGTGCATTAAGGCGCTTTAGGTTGGAAGGGGCTGTCTCATCTGAAAACAATAAATAGGAAGAGGTCAAGTTTCATCCAAGGGCATAATGCTATACAGCATGCCAAAAAAGTTTAGCTGCAGTGTTACGCGTAACATCCTCAGAAGACAGATCAAAACCTTCGGGACCAAATAATTCTATAATGTTTATCATTTCATTACATTATTGGTGTCAGAATACAGCTTAGTGTAAAAAACCAAGCCTAGGCTAAATGAACAGCCAGATTTAGTTAAGAGTAAAGAAAGACTACATTCAAAACCAGCAAATTTGCCTTAGTTTTGACTAACCTTGCTAACCAGCATATCTGTCTCATCAAAATGCCTGCCGTACATCTTTGGTGCCTCTCCTGGGGTGGGCAAAATTTTGATACAAATCTCCTGACCCTGCTTTGCAACAGGTACTGGTTTGTGGTTTGCCTCTATACTAGCCACACGGCCAAGCTCCACAAACTGGCAAATACAAGATATGATGAGAGTTTATGTAGTTTGTAAAAAGGCATATATTATACAGGTGGTATACAAGCCATTTCTATGGTTTAGCACAATTTTATAATGTGGGTAATATGACCTGACACTTTTATGATATCACTTCTGTACAGCACAGAATCAACACATCACAGTCTTGAAGTTGAACTAAGTGCTTAATCACTTTTAACAATATTTGCTCATATACATTTCTAAAAAAATATTTTTGTCTTATCAAGTAGGTGCAAGAAGCAACAGTGATCCACTGCATGAATTTTGGGTCAGCACTGTGATTTCGTTTCACTGAGCTCCATGACCAAATATGATTAATCCTTACAATTTGAAAGCATATCTTATCTAATATATTCTACAGAAATCTTTAGATCTTTTAAACTGCAACAGGTCAAAATACCTCTTTGCTGGGCACACAAATGGGAGTGCCTTCTTTAATAAATCCTGCTTCTACACTGACACCCATCACGATTGGGTCTCTGCTGTTAAAGATAAATTGGGGCAATACACGTAGCTTGCACGGGAATACTGCAATGTTCTTGAATTCCTCCTGCCGCTTTCGCTTTAAATCATCCCTGTATTTGATGAAGGCATCAAATAAATGGTATATGATGTCTGCCGTAAAGATTGTTACTCCCAAGGTGTCAGCCAACTCTTGCGCCTCACGCTCCACTTTCACATCGAAGGCCAGGATCACAGCATATCTAAGGAGAGAAATAATCAATGTACTAAAAGCATTTAGTTTGTCTCTTCTTGTTCTTTTGGCCACTGAAACTGATAGGGCCACATCAGAGCAACATTTAAAACTGAAGAGGTAAATAAGAAAAGCAAGCGAATTTTCAATGCATGATACACAATTTGTAACCCTTAGAAATAATTGTTATGCAAGAAATAAATGTTTTATATAATTTAGTTGTATTTTTCTTAAAATTCAAAAGTTTGCGTACCAGTACTATATGTTTACGAGCGAGTGCCCTGAGCGACATGAAAGCAGTTTGTTGGAGATCTACGAAACAAAGCATGACTGTACATGAACTCTTGGGAGTTGACTATAAATTTGCATGGTTTAATGATGAATGGATGTGGGGTGAAATTGTTTTTATTGATGTCTGTTTAACCATAGAAGGTGAACAAGTTTGCACTTAAAATGATAAAACAGCTGTTTTTAGATCATGAGATTCTGGAAATAAATAATTTTTCAATTTTCCGGTGTAGATCAGTACTGGATGCAAATAAATATATAAAAGCCTTCATCCCCGTTCACTTGATGAGTTTAACAAAATACATAATACAATGTATATATGACATTCTTTATTATAAGAAGTAACCCCCCCCCCCCCACTTTTATAAAAAAACAAAAACAAATAAAACAAAACAAAAAAAACAACCCAGTTGGTGGTTTGGTAACCAAACCTCATGCACATTTTTTTCTTATAAGTGAAGCAAAACATGTCTTTAATATACTGTTTTTTATAGTATGCTCCTACTATTTTGGGCACTTTTCCTTTGCACTGTAAGCATCAATTTTAATATAGCCATCTGCAGTAGAAAGCTCATAATTTGAATCTCTTGGGAATGAACAGCTTCCAATCTAGAGGATTTGAATTTCACTCAAAGAACCAGGTTTATATAGTAATTTTCTTTCTCAATTACAATTATTAACGCCTTTCTCTTTAACCTTAAACCATAGACTGGGTAGTATTAGTTTATCAATACAAGCCTTTCATGGTTTATAGAAGTGAAACTTCGACAAGACAGAATAATAGGCTTCTATAAACGGCAATATAAACTTAGAATTAAAAGAATTAGACTTCATTAATCTTGAATTATGAGGTTGAATCTAACAAAGCCAAGGAGGAAATAAAAACCTCAAACTCAGAAAACTTCAAATTATGAGAAATTATAGCTTAGGTTTTGGATGTTTCCACTGTACCTGTTTACCTATCTGAGAAATATTATTAACACATAGCCCCCTCCCCCTGTTTATATCAGGGGAAAAAAAAAACAACTATTGTTTCAGCATAACCAACCCATGTATTTATTTTACTTACTGACTGTCATGCTCTAACATCACTGAGGCTCTCATGATGTCTTTCTTGTGGACAGGACCAATGCTTATTCCTGCATACTGAAAAAAATCCAGCACATTTTTTGTTTCACATATTTGACGACAAACATAGAAAACAGGGGTGTCCTGAACTTATTTTTACCAAATTCTAGCAAAATATTGATCCCATTGATTTGATGAGTTTTCTGTATTCAAACAGTGTTTTTTTAATTCTGGCAAGAGCCATGCAGGATTTAAAAAAGGAGGGGAGAGAACATAAAAAAAAACAGAGTATATTTCATGAACAACGTTAAAAAAAAAAAATTGCATTTTTGAGTGAAAGAGTTCACAAGGCAAGAGACAATCATGGGTAAAAAAATCTATACCTTTATTCAGACCTACCAAATTTCACTTAGTAGGCTTGCACCTAATTATACCTCCGACAAATAGAGGATGTAATCCAATTAAATATGCAAATTTCTTGCAACCAGAGGACATTATGAGTAAGATATAGTAATTTTCAAATTACCATACATTGATACTTTGAGCCATGCATTTTTGTTAGCTTTCATGCGTTAAAATTGTGTGATACTATCAGAATTTGTCGGAAGATATAGGAACTTTTATTGAAATACATAGAAAGAGAGGGGAAGAAATCTACTACTGAATGGCGTTTTCTCAAAACATCTGACTCATTTGCACTGATCAGGTGACAAATGATTTGCACATTGTCACTTTTAGGTCTGTGTTTCTCCACTTTATGGACAACAAAACATTTAATCGATTAGCACTCTAAAAAACAGCAAGGATTCAAAATAAGTTTCTTAAATTTCTGGTCCAAGGATACCAGAACAACCTAGAAAATGCCCATTTTCTTTAGTGAAGAAGTCGGCAGAGCATGGAAAGTCTCTGTTTGAATACTGAAAGTGCATCATTATTTTTGCTATGTGACACTGTCAAGGCAAACCAACTAACAGGGATCTCCGAGGTCCTCAGAAACTCTAGTAATGCTTCCAAGGAGCCTAGAGTGGATGCCTGGACAAACACACCACGCTCTTGGACTTTGATAGACTCTAAAGTGTCCTTCAATACAGCAGCCACCTCTTCCTGAGGAGAGAAAAATGCTAGGTTATATAAAGCTTTTTATTTGATTTCAGTGGGCAGGGTACAAGCAGCATTTTGGACACAATTAACACAACCAATTCAGTGACTGAGTATCATCCAATTATTTACCATTGTGTATGACAATCAGGCGCAGCAGAGTGGAAGGGAAAAGCAGGTAAACAGCCTTTTGAGACTAAAACCATGTATGAAGTTTTGTTTCAGTTTCAGTTTCCTGATTTTTTTTCTCTTGGAAAACAGGTTGGCACGGTCCTTGCATTGGTCTTTATTATCTACTAAAGTATGCTACATGTACATGTATTTGTGCATGTGTGTGTATCTTGAACTTTGGAGAGAGAAAGGTGGCAAGCGTACAAATTGTCTGTCATAACATATGGTAGTAGATACAGACTCTTATGTAGAAACGTGAACTTTAAGCTTTGCTGACTGGATTGAGATCATCAAGGCCGCCGAATGAATGGAACATATGCCAGAAACAACACTTGCGGATTTTTACTATGTATGCGCGTACGGCTCCTAGTCCTACATCATAGCTCCGCGGATCGTGGAAACGCTGCTATACTTGTTTTCTTTCGTGGCAACGCTTACTTGTGTGAGTGTCAGCAACTAGGATCAGACTGTTATTGTTTGAGCGGAAAAAAATTGTTTACACCGTAGGCTTAGGCCTACGGTATAATTATAATATTGTCATCTCGGCAACTTAGGCCTTGATTAGCCCATATTTTTTTCTGATCTCGAGAACTGATCAGCACAAAAAATTATTCCTGGACGGAAATTTCCCGGAAACCTTGGAGGAAAGATCGGTAAAACCCAGAATTCCGGGACAGCTCTGAAAACTGGCATCCTTGGTTGGAGGTTTTAGGCTACCCATTATTGAAAAACTAAACAGTTTTTATGAGCTTCACTTAGTTTATTTTATTTTAGAGGCAAAAATGTGCCGTGACAAGCTGTGTTTATGGGAGCCCAATACTGAAAAGTTAAAAATTTCCATAAATATGTTACACATTCTATTACAATTTCAATAGAATTGGCTGAAGTTCACACTAGACCTTGCAAGTATGACAGTTTTCAATTAGTATAATTTTCAACAATGGGAACACAATTTAACTCTTCTGACATAACGTTCACTACAAAAGTGTAATTAATAAAAGATTGTATTAGAATTAAACACAAGCTTTTTACAGGTTTATTTGTGATAATTTTATGTTTTCAAATGTTTAGAAAGACAATTTTGATGAAACATGGTATATTTTTTCCCTTTTCTTTCATAATCTAAACATGTATCATATTGAGGACATAACGTTCACTACAAAATTTAAACTAAAAAAAAAATACACCAAGTTCTCTTTAAAATCTAGATCTAGATTTAGATCTTATCATGCACAGCATAAGCCAAGACTTTACTCTCTCATAAACATTTTTTAGACAATTTTACACACAACTACTACTTAAAATCTCAGGTTATTTATTTGGACATAACTCTCACTCCGTAAAGTTCTCTATAGATCTATTTCTGCAAGCCTAGATCTAATTCCAGAAATACACGTTTTCCTATTCCATGTGTGTTTTTACTATAAGCTAAGAATAGCTTTTCTGATAAATTTACTTCATTTTATATCAATAGGCCTATATTAATTAGCTAATTTAGTCTGGACATATCATTCACTACAAAGAAAAATTGTTGTGAATTTTCTTTTTTCTTATTCCAATGATTTTAGGCAAAGTCAGCTTGAAAATCATTATAGCTCAAGAATCTCTAGGACGGATGTTGCAGCCATTCTTTCACTGAATGTGGCTTTAACAGTGTTAGGA
>BMAT01003401.1:143056-156790 GCA_019649035.1 Elysia marginata
AAGCGAGCTTGTAAAAGTACAACCTCGGAAAGTATTCTCTCTGTGGTCGCCTTATGCCTCAGCACTTCAAAGAGCACACAACTGGACTCAGACTGGAAATTAAAGATCTGTTTGTAGATGACAAGTGCAGCTGAATTAATACTGGAAGCTAAACTGTCTAGTTTGAAGCTTTAGATTCAATAAACTTAGCAGTAATTAGAGGTTCTACCCATTGACTTCAATTTTAACCAAGCCACAGGAGCTTTTTTATTCAGGTGATTTTAAAAGACAATTATATTATTACCGTACAAAATTCAATCATTGTCTTCAAATCTCTCAGTCATCGCAACTTTGATTACAAACAAGTCCAGAAGAGCTCTAATTTAAAAGAAGCAATAGTAGCATTCCTACTCGGCAGAGACAAAGACAAAGTTATTACTATAGGAGCACCAGGGAACAAGAAGTATGGTCTTCATTCTCTAGGCATTAGCATAGCAAAGTAGTTTCCCCTGCTTTCCTCTCCGCCTTAAGTTTTGCCAAGTCTAAATGAACCTAGCTACCCAATCAGTGTTTGGTGGACACAAGAGAGTGAATAAAAATTTGCCAAGACAGATGATCAAACTTGGGATATCTACAGGGCCAACTGCCCAAATGACTGCTCAACCCCAGTAAACATAAAGGCAAAAAAAGAGCTATCTAAGACATTGATGTAAAAACTTATACTTGGACAAGAAGTGACAGAACAAAAGAAAACAGCTCTACATGTTTACAGACTTTTTGTAAAATTCATGCACCTTTGGAACTTGGGCCATTAAATATGAGTAAAATATACTCAACTTGTTCAAATCAAAAGAACTAAGAAAGCAGTTCTTGAGAACATATACCCCCAAATTACTTCAACCAAAGTGCAACTGCAAGAAAACAGGGAAGCGTTAATATTTTTTACTGTATTACAGGTAAGAGCTCCTCCACAAAATTGCTCAAGACAGAAGAGAATGAACGCACTTTTTTTCATCTTTCAGCTTTACATAGATCAGCCTCCAATTGAGTCAGTACAAGAAAAGAGAAACACATCTAATATTTCAAAGTCACAACAACATTTTAAAAATGGCTTCTCTACATAGCCTTTCTCCCTTATAATACTTGAAGTTAGCTGGGGATTATTGAGTCATAGATGTATGTATATCTAGACAAAACATTAAAAAATAATTTACTACAGCAATAGATCTTGTCCTTTTTTGTTAAATCACCCGTAAATGAATAGGAAGACTTAAAACACCTTACCCTGGCCCTAAAAATTACAAAACAAATAGGATCTGAAGCACACGTCTGAAAATACACAAAACAGAAGAAAGTATGCATATCACATTTATTTTACTATTGGCAGTTTGTCAAAGCTTCCCCATCTCAATAGCGTTAATCATGGCTTTCACATGTTTTCATCTCTCAAAATTATACAAAGAGCTTAATTTTCCCCTCAGCTTGTGAAAGAAAACAAGTTCAGTACTGGAACTACAGTGAACTTTTTTTCATATTAAAAAAAAAAATGGAAATTCAAGAAACAGGAATAACAGTTTTGTCATAAAAGCACTGATTGTGAGATACTCTATAAAACATTCAAAGAACACACATACCTGTGGTTTTTTTCTTCTTGGTATAAATTGGTTTCTTTTTTGGTATCTCATCTTTATTTGGTAGATCAGCCCCTGAATTAAGTATAAATTTTAAAAGCAAAATTAAATTAATAACTCAAAATTTACAGCAGATTTTATGGAAAACATTGCTTGTAGAAGTAGCCAGGAAGTCAGTAATACAAACCTATATGTTTCTCGCTTTTTTATACCTCAGTCTAACTGCGATAAGAAGTCATTATCTGAACACAAGTTATTTTTCAAAGTTTACTGATAATGGGATGTATGATTTAGTTTAAAGCTACAGAGCCCGAGATGCTAAAATTGGAAGACTTGCATAGTTGATCTGAACTCAATAAAATAAAAGTTAGACCCAATTCAGCCCATTTTTATCTATTTTACATGTAGCTTAGAATCTTGATGGAAAAAATAAATAATAAAAGCAAATAACCTATCAGCAAGTTGACAAAAAACTGTTTTATAGATCTGAAAATCTTGAATTACAAATTCCATCAATAAGGCCAATTTTTAACTACCGGTATAACTTACAACCCTTTTTGCGAAAGTGGAGATTTGAAAACTTGAGGGTTTAATTTGATGGTTAACCAGATCTAATTATAAAATAGTCTAAACTTAAAATAAAGTTGATAAAAATCAGTAACATGGGATTACCCGCTTCTTTCATAGCAGCTAACATCTGCTCCAGACGACGTTTATCCTGTTTCTGCTTTACGGTGAGGAACTTGCCCTCTTGTTTAAGCCTGTCTTCTCTCTCCTTCTTCTTCATTTTCTTCTTTAGCCTCTTCTCTTCCTCTAACCGTTTCTGGTTCAAAGATACAATCGAAAACCAGTTTTTAAAATTTAATAAAAACGGTAGTCTTCTTAAAGGCGATTTCTCTATGATACATTCTTCGAGTTGATAAAACGGCACAGATGGTATTTTAAAAAATGTGTAATGTCCTCCCAGTAACAAGCCAAACAGCCTGGAATGTACTTTTGCACTGGTTTCACTTTGATTTATCTCATATAATTATGAATCTTTCCAGATCAGATAGAATAAAAGCAAACTAAAAAATGATTTGAATTTATAATGCGAAGAGAGACATTTTAAAGGTTAAGGTGTTTGGCCTACACCGACGGCTTCAGGTTGGATAGTTTCAGGTTAATACCTTCCCTTATTATGTAATGTATGTGTGACTTGTTCTTCAGTTAACTTGACCTTTTTTAAAAAAATGGACAGTGGGTATGGATCATCATGAGTGATGCAGAAGAAGTTGAAGCTGTTGTGGTTTAATTCAGTAAAAAATGCATAGTGGAGAAATGGAGATAGGGCTGAGAGTTGGAGTAAGTAACATATTTGTCTGAAGTAAAAGAAAATAATCCCTTTGGCTATGAAGCATGGTAAGTGGTAAGTGGTGGTGTTGATCCACATCAAAACAGCAGTCATCTTCACCAGTTTCTAAACAGTCTCTCAATGATGAGTTTAACTACCTTTGCAAAAAATAAACATCAATATTGACCAGGTTTGTTTAAAGTATTATCAATAAAATGAATGTTAAATGGTTATTAAAAAACAAAGACATACTGTTTTAAAAAAATATATCACAATGCTAAACACAAAAAGAGAAAGGTTGACAATTTAGCACACCTGTTCTTCAAGCGCTCTTATTCTTTCCTCTTCTGCCAGCCTTTCTCTCTCAGCTTCTTCCTTGAGTCTCTGTTCTTCTTCCTGAACTTTTTTCAAATGCTCTTTCAGCAAAGCAAGCTGGTGGTGAAGAACAAAAACAAAAATTGTTGTTTTTTTCTTTCACCAAGTGTGTGTGTAATATGAAAAAAAAAAGGTTTTGAGGACATTAAATTCTTTACATAAATACTTTTTCATTTCATGAACAGCTTCAAGGTATATTTTTCCTTTAAAAAAATGAAAAAAAAAGACAAAAAGAACTACAGTCAATTCTGCTAAGTTGATCTCCAGGGGTTATGACAAATAACATTGACTTGGGTGTAAAACTAAGAGGTATATGCAAGTACTAGTACTTCTGTGTAATAGTCCCATGGGACACCCAACAAAAAAAAAATTGAACTGTAAATCAACTTAGAGCCAAGACAGAATGGGCCTTCATTCACATTTCACCCTACTCCTAGTCCAATGGTCCAACCCACTTCTCAGTCAATCGCCTGTGAACTTTAAAACAGAGTCGCCTCACGTATCTTTTCATTCAAGCTTTGTCAGCGCGGGTAATTTTTTACAAGAATTATTGATTTTTTCAAAATTTTCTGGTCCAGTGAATGTTTTTGAGAAAAAGGTTTAAATATTGAGAGTTTTCATTTTGTTTATTTTTCAATTATTTATGTCTAATTTTTATCTATTTCTTACTTAAATATCAGCAAAAGACTTTAGAATCTATTCAAAGTGTTTTAAAATGAGACATTGCCTGGACACTGTTATTTATAATGCCAAGAAGGATAGTTAAGCTAAACCGACATTAGATTTTAAGAGAAATCTACAGATCTGGACTATGTAATTTGTTAAATTCTTCATTAGAACTTGCTGAATAATTAAATTATGTAAGTTTTGTGTTGTTTTTAATGAATAAAAGTTACAAATATAGAAAAGACCTGTATTTCAATCTAAATCTAGATTAAAATCCGTCACATCGTAGAATCGTGGTTAACCATAGGCCCTATATTGTGACGTCACTGATTTTAGCTTCTAGACCTAGATCTAAATACAAAAAAAATAGGCATCAAAAAGAATAAAGCACTAGGCTTAAATATCCCTACTTTTATCGGTTAAAAAGTGAGTGAAACCTATTGCACGGATAAAACTGAAAGCACCACACAACCACTTGTGGGAGATTAGAAACCACTGTGAACCATCAAACAGATGTGTGTAGGCTGAATTCTGCTCGCTCACAAGGGTGATATAGGTTTTATGCCAGCCGTGATGGATCACTGAGAATTTGGGAAGAAGCAATGTGATTTGTGGACCCGCTCTGTCTTGCCTCTAACTTTTATTTAAGCTGATTTCACTGTAAACTTCTAAGATCCTTTAGGTCTGTTTTTTTCTCTAAAAAATGTTCTTATTTCAATAAAATCTGCATTTATATCTTACCTTCTTATTTGGCTTGGCAGTTTTCTTCTCCTCCTCCTTGTCCTTGTCACCTTTTTTCTTTTTCTTTTTCTTGCCTTCCTTGGCTTCTTCTGTAAAATCAATTTAAAAACAAATTTTCAATTCAAGATCAATTATTTTTAAATGCTGGCTCTTTAGTTTATCTATTCTTGTTTCTCTGTTAAAAAAAACTCCTAGAAACAAATGAGGGTAACTTTTTTACTGTTCTATTCAAAATTTATAAAAGGATGCCACTAAATTTATCTGAATATAACAAAGTTAAAAGGTATAAGTTGTTAACAATTTTTTTCAAAGGCTATTGCTTTTATTTTGCTTTCAGCAATACTAGCAATAACTCAGTGAAATAAGGACAATCTAAGTACAGCCTATAGGTTTCTTCTTTAAGTATTTTTCTATGATGAAGCCTACATCATTGGTCAATATGACAAAAAATTACCATCCATTTTCAAGTAAAACTGTGGTATTTGGCTGTAAAATATGCAATCCTTTTGGGTTGTGTTTTATTTCTAAAATTTTTTTTAAATGATAGTCAGAAAAACTGGGCGGGCCCAAATTTCTTTGTCTTTCACTTTTATAGTTTTAAGCAAAACCTGTAAGTAACAGCGTCCCTTTTCACAGACCTGCTTTATCCTCATCAGCAGCGGCAGCATCAGGTGTTGCTTCTTCACTAGCTTCCTGTGTTCCTTCTTTGCTTGCCTCCTCTACCGTCTTGTTTTCATCCACTGCTTCATCTTTGTTTGATTTCTTTTGCTTTTGCTTCTCCTTTTTTTTTTAAATAAAGAAAATACAACCTTATTATTTTGAAGTGATGCGATGCAGATTCTATTCAAACAAAATAAATTAATAATCAAATTAAAGCGTTTTCTAAAATTTTAAGTTAGACTCATAGTGCCTGACCTCATAATCATAAAATACACTCAAATCAAAATGAAAGTAGGCCTTAAAATAAGTAATATTTAAATTTGGAGAGCATAATAAATAAAGAAATAAAGAAAACACAAGTCTGTTATTCCTAGGTGATGAAAATTTTATTCAAACAATATTGATTAGTTATTAAGTTTTTAAAGCATCTTCCAAAACCTTGAGGTAAGTTCTGTAAGTAGGGGCTAAGTCTACCATTGGAAAATGAAATCTAAAATCCTAAATGAAAGTAGCAAAAATATCAAATGATAAACTGGAATATTTCACATACTTTGCCTCATGTACATGGTAATGTAAAATTGTAGCTACAAAGTTATAGTTCACATTATTAAAAAGAAAATGATAAAACATAAAACCCTTTAACTATGGCAGGCTAAGCCCTACACTTACCTGTAACTTTTTCTGCTTCTCTCTATCTCTTTTTTCCTTACGTTTCTGGGCAGCAGTCTTTACTGTGCCCTCTTCGCCTTCACCATCTTCAACCTCAGCCTCCTCCTCATTTGCTTTTTCAACTGCTTGTTCGGGTTCACCGGCCTTACCTTTCTTGGCTTTCTTCTTTTTTTTACTGTAATATTCATCATCTTCTTCATCTAAATCATCAATGGTTACAATTTTGGGTTCCACTTTTTCAACCTCCTCCACTTCAATAGCTGTGTCTTCTGGGGTATTTTCCTTTTTAGATTTCTTTTTATCTTTTTTCTTCTCCGATGGCTTATCCTCAATAGCAGCCAGAATTGCATCAATGTCCTCCTCTTCTGCCTTTTTTGGTTTTCCTTTCTTCTTTTTCTCCTTCTTAGATTTAGTTGAATCAGATGCAACAGAAGGCAAATTATTTTCCTCCTTTGTTGATGTTTTCAGCTCTCCCTCATCCTATTTGGAAATGGGAGAGAAAAAAAAGAGAAAAACTAAGGGAAAGATAGACAATGTTGTAAAAATTCTAACCAACACTTCAAAAACTTAAATTCCAAAGAAGAACCTGCATTTGGATAAAGAATAAGTTGACAATCTTCAAAAACATATAGTTTTCAGTATGTTTACAAAAGACCTAAATATAATCCAACCTTAAGAGCAGAATTTTCAAGGGACTACTTTAATCTTTTACTCAAACGGTGTCCGAGTCCTATCATTTAAAAAATTATCCTTTAAAACTTGCAGCCTTCAGACCTCAATCTCATTTGAGTTTTACAAAATCCAAGGCACCTACCACATCTAATTCGTAAAACAAGTATGGAAATAGAGATGAAAAAAAAAGGAAGGAAAGATTAATGAGGAGATTTGTGGCATACATCACTGCCACTAAGACATAAAGAGAAAAAAATTGCTTTATAGTGACTCATGAGGCCTACAGAGACCTGAAACTAACCTCACTATCCTTGCCGCTCTTGTCACTATCATCATTATCCATGAGTAGCTCAAATGCTGATCTAGCTGGAGGTTTTTTTGTCTGGAAGTAAAAAATTATGAAAAACCCCAATTAATTAAGACACTGAAAAAATACATTTCTTTTTTTCATTTACGTTCCATTGTAGTTTGAAATTTTAAAGAATAAAAAAGAAATGCAAATGATGAACAATACATAAAAAAACGTTAAATACATAGTGTTCCCAGCTAGACTTTTTGCAATAGATATAACTAACCAAGACAATTATTACAAGATTTATAAATTATCGTAAACGCCTAGATCAAAACCATGATTTGCTCTGTTTACAGTAGATTGGGTGTAAAGCTTCAAAAAATGGCCTACACTAAAAACAACCAGACAATCAACCACAGTATACATATAGCTGTAGATTTAGGTTGCTATTTTGCTACAATAAAGTTAACAATCAAGAGGCTTTCAATTGCAAAAAAAAGCCCATTTCCTTGAAGGTGGAGGATAGGTGGACCCCGGGGTCCACTTAACCAAAATCAAGCTTTTTGGATAGGTGGACGCCAGGGTCCTATACTGATCGGGCAAACACGGCCATGAACCAAACTTTTATCCTTAGAAGTTTGGAAAATCAATATTAAATAATACGATTACATGTATTTAATTTAACATAGGCTACATGTAATTATTATACCCTATACTAGCCGATATGTGATTTATGTAATAATACATAAATACTTCATTGCAGCAAAGTTTCTCCACATCTGGACTGACTCTAGTGTCTCGAGGTAAAACCTAGTAGGTTTTATGCGCTCCGGGCCCGCTCAGGAGGACGAAGCCAATAGTGGAGGAAACGCAAGATGCTAATGGACTAACTGGGCTCATAAGCCAATCCTCTGCTGTACGCAACACATTGTCAGCGGCGCACAAGATCTCCAGTGACTCAAATTTTACAAAATATAAAACAGCCCCTACATTGCACCATAGGGATCATCTTATATAAACAGATTTAAGTAAATCTTTCAAACCCAAGTCAACTTCAAATGCCAGAGCGATTTTCTATATCATTAGATCTTTGTAATGGTTCAAGTCAACACCTTTTTTTTTCCATATGGCTATCTGAGTGATTTTTAAGCCAAAAAAGGAGATACTTAGTAATTTGTAAATTTTTTTTTAGAGGCCTGGGTATTTAATCATATTTTTCTCAAAATTTGGTCATTACCAGTTAATAGTTTGACCTTGAGACGGTAGGACTGTACTTTGAAATCAATATCGTAACTCAAAATTAAACTTCCAGGACATGCTCTAAAAAAACCCCGCCAGAAACGCACCTTCCTTTCAGGTGCTGCTATGTGATCTTCTTCCATGTCTCCATTGGCTTCCAATGACAGAGCTTTTACTTCAGCTTCGATGTCTCTGTTGAGAAGAATCAAAATTTTACATATGACATGCATTTGAAGCCTGGAACTCAAGAGTAATAAATTAAAGACCCTGGAGTAATATCCTAACCAATCCCACAGTAAATTCATTACTAAGACCGTCAACAGCATTACAATGAGACAGTGAAGGGAATTAATGCATCATTGCAGCATTAGAATCTTTAACTAGATGAAATTACCTGTAAAAAATTTATCATGGTTGAGTCTTAAATAATCTATTATTCTAGGCCTGGATAATTCAAATGTGTGTATTTCAATATGTTTAATTAACCTGCTTGGCTTTATAACCCACCGATCAATAAAACTAATTTCTTACGTTATAAATCGCCCTCTTCATAAACTGTTTTCAAAGTTACACTTGGTTTATAATTGGAAAAAAAACCCTATTGAATTGAATTGTTTATAATTAAAGTAAGCAAGTTGCTTGAAGAGGCTATACAAGGACCTTAGTCTTGAAACTTTTTATTTAAGGAGCGGTGACATGGTATCAGCTATGTTTCTACAAGTGAAGGCGGTGGGTGAAGAGAATTCCTTGTGTAGTTAAATGACCCTTACAAAGTTACAGTGAAGTAGATCACAAAGCATTACGAGACAAAGGACTGGCTACCTAGCAAGAGAAGGCAAACTTCAAGCTATGGGAGGGGGAAGGGCAAGAGGCAATTGGGCTTTGTTAAGACCTATCAACCATCAGAGTATGTATCACTTTCAGTTTCCCTTTTCTGTGATTGTACTGTAATCGAGGCAGGCACTCAGGTAGGCCTAGTGTGGGTGGGGCTAGGGGTATTGGCATACTGTGATGACCGCTGAGCCACAAAGCTAGTGCACAAATCACTGCAGGTAGACTTGACAGGTGTGACTTCAATTGTTTTGAGTGTAGGCCCAACAATTAGTGGCCAATCAATGCCTGTTTTGTTCACTGTCCTGCACACCCGGAGTGTCGTTATAGCAGAAATGAAGGTCACAGGTGCCGTTAGACCAGAAAAAGTTTGAGTTTAAATAGAGGAAAAAAGGGGCGTGGAAAATGTCGTTACAACCGAAGTTGCCGTTATAAATGGACTCCACTGTACAATTTTTTTTTTTTTGTGTGTGTATCTTCATTCCCACCTTTCTTTCCAAGTCTACTGTAATCTAATCTCTCTCTATTGTTCAACTGCAACCAACTTTACTTCTGGTTCAACTTATAATTTTTGCCCCGAGTTGAACATTGCAGACCTTCCTGTCAGTGTCACCCATCTCTCAAAGCATACTACAGTGGATAAATATGCACTTAAATGTTCAATAATAAAAATAGCCAATCACATCTGTTCTTGGGAGGATAGTAGGTCAAAATTAGCCTTTCCTTCCCAACTTACAAGTCTTCATTGTCCTGTAGTCCCTTGTTCTTCTTTTTTTTCTTGTCTTTTTTGGAAACGACTTTGGCACTGGGCTCACTAGCCAGTGTCTCTTCAGTTGACAACTTCTCCATCTGCTCTGTTGCACTATCATCACTGTGGCCAAACCTTCATTTACAGAGGAGATAAATTGTTACGACACACAAACACATGCAAATATGCGCTGGAATATCAATAATTATTTATTCTTAATACACAAATTTCTTTGGGTGTTGTTATATTTAAGGGAAAAGCACATTTGCTGAGATAGTCTCATTCCCAAACATTCATACAAAACCTTTTCTTTGCTTAAGAAAATTTGTGTTGATTACATTTAAAGATTAAGCCTGAAAAGTGAAAGATACAGTGGAATCCTGATAAAGTCAACACCTTGGGACTGGAAAAATTTGTTGACTTTAAACATTACAATAACTAGCCAACTTGCCCCCTCTACGAAGGGTGAAAACGATCTACTGTGTTATTTAACCAACATATTGCAATACCTATACTCAAAACTCATGCTTGGAGCACAAAAGTAAAAAAACCTGAATGAGGTTGTTATGTTACAAATACTGTCAAATGATGTGCTACTCATAGCCCAGAACTATCGATACCGAGATCTACATGCAGTTTCAGATAGGGCCTATATCTAAATCTAAATTCTAACTGCTAATTCAACAACACTAAAAATAAAAAAAAGAAAGAAAAACGATGTTACAAAGATATATTTATAAAAAGTACAGTTCTTGTTAGCAAAAAAAAAAAAAATAATCTCTAGATATCTAGATGTGGATTCTATATATTTCAGTGTACCACTAATAAATAGAATCTAGAAATTACCATTAGGATTTAGATTTAGATCTAGAATACTGATATAGATCTATTTAAAAATTCAAGATCTGGAAACTCAAGATAAGGTAAAATAATAGTGTAATCACGACATTAAAACTTTCCATCAGTTTCTACATTTCTAGATTCTGGAATATTATTTTCAAAATGGAATAAAGTTATCTTAAGTGTTGTGGAATTTAACGACAAGATTCAGTTATAGAATAGCCCTAGATCTAGATATCTAAATGTGGATTCTATTTCTAGATATTTCAGTGTAATTCCTAGTGTAATAGTTACCATTAGAATTTAGATTTAGAATATTGATATAGATCTATAGGCCTACTCTGGATATCCAAATTTTGAAAGCAATCCTAGAGCTGTCACATAATAATTTTAGCAATTTAATTTTCATTAATTTTAGTGCTTAAGATAAAAAATCCTGACAATTCATAGGTTTAAGTTAGATGTTATTATTAACCTCAACAATCAAAGTTGAGTGCAGCAATGCATGTATTTAAAAGGGATGCAAGCGGCTTATACTAAAAAAGCAGGAAAATTTTATACTCTATGGCTGCCCATATAGAACTTTTAATGGACCAATGAAAAAAAAAGGATGCAACTCTGCACTTGAGCTTACACAGCGATACAACTCAAAAGAAGTGTTCCATTTTCTACAAATCCTAATTTTGGGAGTTTTTCTTTTATTCTTTAACATTTAGGTTATAATTTTAAAAGATTTTCCTGCTTTTTAAGCTAAAAAAAACTGCCAAAAAAAAAAATCAGAACTCCTGCAAAAATTAGAAAACTTGCCTCCTGTTTAATACTTTAATAGAAAAAACATTCTATTTAAAGTTATAATAAATGACAAACCTAGTAAGTGCCTGTAATGATAGTATAAAAAAAAACACTAAAGAGGTACTCTGCAAACTAAGAAACAGATTCAACAGATTTTAGAGTTCAATTGACAATTGGCACTAGCTGCAGGCAAAATTTTAAAAAATAGGAGATGTAAATCATGACGCAGAACAAATGCACCATACTCCTCTTTCTTTGCCAGTTCCCTCTATTCCAATGGATTTAGGTGATTCAATTCATGACCCTTTCTTCACCTACCATAACGATTACAATAACTGAATATATAATTCCATTTGTACTCTAATATTTCAACAAAGCCTAAATTTTTAAAAAAAATGTTAACTGTGACAAGGCATAGATTAACATTTTAATTTGCAGAAATGTACATGTAATGATGTAGATTCAAGATTAAGAGAGTATGCTCAGAAGAAGAGAGAGGAATAGAGTGAAAGATACGAAAATTACTATCACAGTATGAAACAAATCCAACCATGAAAAGATATCTGCATCTGAGCCAACAATAACTTATGATAATAAAAGTGTCCTTAGACAAAATTAAATTAAAATAGAGAATAATAACAATGGAATCCTTAAGATAAAACTTGTTTACGATAAACTTTCTGTTACTATAAACCATATTTTTAGTCCTTTTTACATTTTTTCTTAATAATTTTCCTTCTTAATTTTATCTCTGAGTAAGACAAACTTGTTTTTCTGGCCCTCAGAAGTTTATAAATCTTAACAGAATCTCACTGTAGTTGAAGGCTCTCAACAGATATCTTGCCTAGGTCTCCTCTGGTTTACTTACTCTTCTGCTTCAGCCTTGTTCCCCTTCTTCTTTGGTTTTCCCATTATCGATTGTTACTTGAATTCAATTTTTTTCCAGATCAGAATTTCCGATAAATAATTCAGATCCGGAATATCACCACTGATTATAGTATTTAAAAAAAAATAGATAAAGTAGAGCTGGAACTTGAACCTGGATCTAGATGTCTTTCAAGGGCTAAAGTAAAAGGAAAGAAAAGTGTCATACATAAGAATCAAATTTGAATGTGTCAAAGTGATTTCAATTTTCAGTACTGAGCACAATGCCCAAAAATTCAATTTTGAAAAATTTCTAGTTTAATTAAAAGTTTGCTTGAGGAACGCTCAAGAAGAAGAAAAGCTTTGCTAAGAGAGAAGCCAACCCTAGAGGTAGTAGAACAAAAAATGACAAAAAAAAACAAAAAACAAAAAAAACAAAACAAGATCTAAATTTGTTGCTTTTGTCTTAAGATGTGTGTATCAGGATGAATGTCCTCATATTCCTATGTTTTATTTGGACACATGCATTCCTGTGAAGTCATTCTAAGTTGATTTTGGTCACAAAACACGCCATCAAGTTTGTGACCCAGGTAGAATGGCAAATTAAGCTATTGGCCTATTCTAAAGGGCCTGAGGATTCTATGCTCGGTTTCTAACCAGCAAATGCTGCAATCATAGAGTCAATGAGTGATTCTGGGATTAGAAAGTTAGGCTGGCCTTTAGTTGACAATGAAATCGCAATTCGTTTTTTTTGTAGGAAAAGATTATCCAGTGCTAGCAGTTTTTATATAGATGTACACTTTCAACATCATGCATATTTGCTTCAGGCTTCACCACTTCAGACAAAGTTGAAAGGAATAAAGCTGAATGGACCAAGTTTCCTAAAAAGGAGGAGAAATAGGGTAAAAAATAGTAGATTTAAATCAAATATTGGTTCTCGGATTTCAACATTGGCAAATCTGAAATGTATTTTGCCTAAAATTCATGTTCAAGCACGCTGAATTTCCTTTTTTCAGGTTTTTTTTTCTTTCATTTTCAACCCAGAATCTTAAAATTTGGCACATCTTTTATTTTCTTATAATTTATGCAACTTATCGCAAATTTTAGAAATGTGTTGCAAACATCAAGAGGCCTACATGTAATGTACACACATGTTGATTTTTAAATGAGCATTCTTTATGAACTGCTGAATAGCAGCACAGCAACAATACAAAACCACACCTACAACAGCTATAATGGCTCCCCCACACACTAAACAAGTACAGTGGAATCCGGATAAAGTCAACACCTCGGGACCGAAAAAAAGTGTTGACTTTAAGCGAGGTTGACTTTATCCATTTTCATTGGGTGGGGGGGTTACATATTGCAATGTGTAATAACTAGATGTAAGAAAGAGCGCTGC
>BMAT01003401.1:189058-217075 GCA_019649035.1 Elysia marginata
CCCCCCCTCAAGACGGGAGCAGTTCTGATCGACCAGTGAGCAGTCTGCGATACAGTCTGAACCCGAGGGCTCATGCTAAAGCTAGCTGACTTGATTGCATTCATCAACATCTTAACAATTATTTAATTAATTTAACCCAATCAACTTGCTAAAGATAAAATAAGATGAAATTATTAACCCACGAGCTAAATTTGTGTTTGATATAGCAGTACACGAGCTACAGGGCTCACACATGCCTCCATTCCTATCTGCATCTCAACCACTATTTCGTCTTTCTCTCAATCACACATGAACAATTCATTTGTATGCTTTACTCGTCATCAATACGAAGCATACTGTTTGACTTCCATCTCAAAATTACCTTTGTCCTAAAAGGAAGCTGAAAGATTTTATTGCTTTTTGAAAAGCGCACAAATCCTGCACAATCTAGATCTAGTAAAATGTAGATTTGTATCTATTGTCTGCTTCGGAAGAAAGGCGGTACATTTCTTGCTCTTTAATAAAAACTGTTCACACTTTGCATAAAACATTAAATAATTTGTCCGAACAAAGTTAAAAGAACTGAGTTCCTATTACTATAAAAAAGCAAAGAAGACTAGAAACAAGTAAAAAAAAACGTAGACTTGCTCATTGACGACAACGAGGATATAGAAAAAAGGAAAGCGGCTCTCCTCCACAGCTCCCAGAGGGCTAAACAGTTTGGGGATAAAAGGAAAGAACACCAAAACTACAACAACGATACCTCTGTTGGCAGTATCGTTCTTTCCCTGTGTTTTTTGCCACATAGAAACGAAATATAGGCCTACATTCCTTTGTTGCTAAACGGAAATGTCTCTGTGTCTGCGTAAGAAGTCAAAATAACTTCCAGTGAGACTCTAGTATATTCAGTGACAATGGCTTTTCTTGACATTTTTGTAGAGTGACTTTTTGGTGCTAATTTAATCGGGAATGAATCTGACCTATTACTACCCGGAAATAGCCACGTGGCTATTGGGGTCAGCCTTGTGGCGGATTTTATTTGGGGTACTGTTTGGGATGTTGTTTAGTGTCGGTTTTAACAGCCTAAGTTAGACTATATCTGGATGATAAAAAAAAGACATCCAACCAAGTTTCCATCCTTGGACTCGAACCTTGGTCAGCTTTTCATAACATTTTATGAAATCCCCACTTTTCTTGATACTTCCTAGGCCAAAATGCTTTCTCTAATCTTGCCTTGGCAGTGGGACTGGGTGTATCGGTGTTAACTGGCTTTAATACATCATTCGGTAGATCTAGATCTAGAACAGAATGACAGAAACGTTGTCACTCAAATTTTTCATCCCAAAATAATTACTTCCAGTGTGCTTTATAGCCGTGAAAGATATAATTAATTTAAGTATTTCTTTTACATACAAAAAGAGTAAATCTAGATATGTATACGAGCCCCACTACAAAATCTTCAGCCTAGCCCCAAGAGGCAAGGAATTTCAAGTGACATTATTTACATAGTATCTAACCCAAGCAGCACCCCAAATGAAATCCAAAATTACTATTTATACTAACCAATGAAATGCTGCTACTTTTCTAGACCTATCGGCACTCGCGTAACATAAAATTAAACATGGAATGGCGGGAATCCGGAAGAGATTAGAGACCTTTAGCACACGCACCGTGTCTCACTACGCGTGCGTGAAAATCGGGAAAGCAGATTGAGTTACTATAAAAATAATGAAACCAGTTTCTAAAAATAGAACGTCTGTGGGTCTATTTTTAGAAACTGGTTTCATTATTTTTATAGTAACTCAATCTGCTTTCCCGATTTTCACGTACGCGTAGTGAGACACGGTGCGTGTGCTAAAGGTCTATATTATTGAATGGAAACCCCCGCTGACCCCAAGACCCACGTGACATTTTGGAGATATAGGTTGTCCTCATTATAATAAACTAAATAATGTTCAGGGTCTTATTCAATTTCTTCCGATTAAACGTATTTGGTCTTTCTCTGTATCGGTTAGAGCCTAGGCCGCCATAGGACGAACGGTGGCCTAAGTTAGAGCCGATGTGCTGCAGTAATATAGTAATGCACTGTAGAATAGATTTTTACCGAGGACTTATGTAGAGGTATCGTTGTTGTAGTTTTGGTGTTCTTTCCTTTTATCCCCAAATTGTTTAGCCCTCTGGGAGCTGTGGAGGAGAGCCGCTTTCCTTTTTTCTATATCCTCGTTGTCGTCAATGAGCAAGTCTACCTCGCATTGGTCGACCAGGAAATCAGACTTCATTCTATTGATGATATGGATAAGATCACGGTCCTCGCACAAGATCAAAAGCAACAGCAAGAAGTGACAGCTAGGGTAGAGAGAGAGTCGCCGAAGCGACGCATACGAAGAACTGAGATGCGCCAAGGCCCTAGTAAAATGAATATAATACGTTGATTATGCACTGTAAAGTAGTTCCGCTTTTTACCTGCGTTATTCATTAAATTTTCTGTGTTAGTTTTTAAAGGTTTTGTAATATGTGCTTTAAAACATGTCGAACTCAAGGATTTCAATCAAAACCGATACTTACAAACGTTTTTCCATGTGCAGATTTCATTTTTACCCCAAAAAACCGCAGTGAGTTATTTTACTCTTAAATTCCGGAAAAAAGTCATATTTTGGCTTTTTGCATCAAGATACTCGTACGTCCAGATTATTTAATAAAGGTCTGTGGTCATTTAGGCCAAAGTTCTATCACTACTTTGCTGTTTACTTCAGAGCATCTTTAAATAAACGCTTTGCTTCGTTCTTGCCGCGTTTTAGACGCGTAAAGCCTCCCCATCATATGAACACAAATAAGGGTATTGTGCCAGGAACATTTTACCTTTACTATGTAGATTTTAAGCTATTGAAATGCAGGCTACACGCATTTTTAAGAGAGATGTTGTTGAACTAAGTGTAATCGTAATTACGTTTCTTTGTTGCAACAGTCTTTATAATTTTCAAGACAGATACAGTGTATTCTTTATTGCTATTCTAATCTTTTTTTGACAAAACTGCTTTTGATAATTATATTAAAAATTGAAACATTCAAACCAAAAAATGTCGAAGTTCATGTACCGCAACATTAAATATGGCCTACCACAAAACTTTGTTTTACCTCCCACTGCGACAGAATTATTTTTCCTGACAACTGGTTTCCATGTATTGCTATCATTGCCTTCATATCTTGCCATAATTATCCTGATAGTATAAATTTTGTATGACGATAAATTGCAAGAGCGATTTTAGCAAGACTATCAATTTCCTTAATACTCCTCGTTACAAGTAGGCCCTAGTCTGCTTTTACTGCGGTGGGTTTCAATGATTGGTGTTTTAAAATCGAGGTTTAATTCCCTCAGATTAGCCTTTTTCTTTTACTTTTGTACTGCCGATAATTGTTTTATTTAATTCTGCTTACAGTTTAAGTGCATAATGCCAAGGCAATTCATTTAAACCAGTCGACAAGGGTAGAGAAAACCGCATCTTTACGCAATTTAAATGAACAAAATGTTCACAGCCTAAAATTGAAGCAGTTCGGTAGGGTGAGTGAGACTCGAAAATTGTACAATAAACTGCTTTTCACTAAAACTTCATTTGATATTGAAGTGATCAATAGATAAATATGCTACTCTGTTTGACTAAATGCAACGGGTTTCACAAGTAGGATTTTATTCCTCAAATAATGTAAATAATTGTGTTTACCTTGCTTGTATTTAGTTTCAACGAGAGTGCAGCATTTTTATTTTGTTTGCGCAATAGAACAAGTTTTTTTAGAAGAAAAGAACCCACAATCAGTGGCGCTATTGTATGGGTTGTGCAAAATATAGGTCGTGCACATACATCCATTATCTATCTTAAATGCGGTGTTAGCCCTTAGGTTCTTATTTGTAAGTTTTTGTATAATGAGATATTTCGGTTGTTTTAACAAAAAAAAATTCCAAAATTGTATAAAGTGCATCGAGGAAACTAACTTTTGATGTGGATCGACCGTATAAAATGAGCACTGAAATGAATATATAACAAAGAATCATGTCTTTTGCTCTCTCATTGTATTTGCCTTTTACTTTTCGTGGTAAAGACCTTCATGTTTTAGAGCTCACAAACTGTCTCATATTTAGATAACGCACGAAACAAGAATATCTAATTTCTTTCAGAGAATAAAAATTCTGAATTGTGTTACACTTTCTGTATAATTCTTTAGCAGAGAAGGAGGCATGGTTTAGTCTAAGAGGGTATGACGATAAACCTTGCTAAGTGCAATCATTTTTGAAAAGCTTAAAGGACGTAAAAAAAACCTCGAAGACTGTAAACTTTGCAAAAATACGCAAAAGTTTTTGTAGTTTAAGGAAAACTGATGGATAAATACAGTTGAAATTTAAGTCTTAACTATACACAGTCTTAGGCTTACTATATGGGACTGTTTCAGTACTCACCTTTTTGTGAGTAAAATTCAGAAGGTGAGCTTGCCACCGAACTCTTCTTTTGGCGAGGCAGTTTATTCAAATAACTTCAGTAATAAATTTAAGCGTAAAAACTCACCATTGTCCAAGGGGAACTACTCTTAAAGAGTTTTTAAAAGTTCATGGAACAGTCCCATAGAAATGTTAGCACTAAAGACAAACTCCGGCTCAAAACATTGAGAAGACAAAGACAAGGGTGTGGTCACACTGCATTCACTCGAAGGCTTTAGTTACTAAATTGAACATCTAAAGCTAAACCGATCTTGATATTTTTTTAAAAGGCTTAAAGCTAAAGATGCACATCACAAGGCGCTCTTCTTGATTTAATTACATCCTTAGCACACAACTTGGAAGTCTAAATGTAAAACAGAATTTGTTGCTTTTTCTATACTTTATGACTGGTCTGATCTGTTAGAACATTTTCAAAGAGTGTTTCCTAAACAGCTGTAAAATTCAAGCTTTCTCATAACAACTGATTTTTTGCTTTATAGTTATACTAAAGATGAGTACATTACCAAAACTATGAGTGTCACCAGAATGTTAAACTTCGATCCAAATCTAGATCAGCAGCTTTGAAATCATACTGTTAAGATGCAATTCGTATTTTTCCTTTGTTCTAAAAATAATCATAAATTGCAAAGGCACGAATTTAAGTATTTTTGTAATGAATATTTGGTTTATTTTTTCTGATTTTTTATATTTGATGTGGTCCTAAATTTTCATCACAGCTTAAGAATAAAACTCGTACTCGAGATCAACTAGTGTTCAAATTAGCGGACTATTCAAAGACAATGTTTTTGTACGATGCCGTTGTAAATTCAATAAAAGTTCTGACAAATATCCCGGTGTTACCGTTACTGATGTGAGATCAGATTTACCCCCCCCCTTTTTTTTTCTCAAAAAAAAAAAAAGAAAAGAAAAAAAAGAAAACGCTGTGAAACAGCGAATGACTTGACTTTAGTTCTTGGTAGTTAATATAATTAATGTGATTTACGCACAGAAGACCCTGGTTTCTTAGGTTTTATGCTTATTTTATAGATCAAGACGGTTGACTGACCTGAAGATTGGGCTATTTAAACTAGGATTTATATTTAGGCCTATCAATACGCCTTAAACAATTTTATTGGTATTTCGACCAGAATAAGTTATGAGGAGAGGTATCTTAAAAAAATAGGACAGGTACATAATAATGCATCTAGATTCTGCTTAAAGGAGGACATCTAACCTACCACACTAGGCCATGCGGTGGAACTAGGGAGCAATTTTCGTTTGCAACTCAAAAACAGATTACCCTGTTCTTACTTTTAGTTTACTATAGTTGGGCAACCAAACGCCAAATAAAATGTACATCTGGTGGTATTGAATGCTTAACCCGTTTATGACATCGACTGCAAGAAAATCAAAGTCAAAGTTGTTTTTAACAGAATAAATAACATTTCATCAGAAGAAATACAGCGGAATGCCCTTAAATGACCACGAACTGTGGTCTGATTGCGGAAACAATGTTTTGGCCAACTAGGAAGGGTTTTGCTGACACCAGAGTGTCTAAGCACATTATTAGAAGTAATTGTTTAAGCACATTATTAGAAGTAATTTGTTTGGAACAGATGATGAATTTTTATATGTTGATACATTGAGCGAAAAAGCAGTTAAGGAATTAGGAATCTTGATCGAATTTTTAAAAGGAGAGTGTTTTATGCATCTATTACTTCAATACCTTACTGACCATTGAGCTTGTAGACTCTAATATCAGTTTATATCAGTTGAAAGCGATGTTGATGTAGAAAAATTTATAAGCCTACCAAAAATGTACATTGGCTATTTTTCACGTTATGCCTTTTTTTATCTCTTCTAAGAATCTGCACGGGTGATCGGTGTTAAGGAAAACAATAACGGAAAAGTATATTTGAACTTGATTTACTAATAGTGCAGCACATTTGGTGTAAAGCTCTACACTATTTACCTTTCATGGATCCTACCAACTACACTGACAAAGACAGACATACTCATGGAATGTTTCCAGATGCTGGCCCTCTTGTGGACAGAATCCATTGGATTGTCGTGTTTGTAGCCATGCCCACGCTGTGCATTCTGGGAGTAGCTGGCAACACTATAAGCCTCGCCGTCCTTTACAAACAAGGATTTAAGAAAAGCACTAACATTCTATTGTTTGCACTGGCGATATCAGATATCTTGTTCATGGTCGGAGCCCAAGGGCCGGCAAAGCTCATGTATGAGTGGGGAAGAGGGGGACTCTGGTTTCCAGAGAGAGAAGCCCGTGTTCTCTACTACTTTTATCACGTCTTTGACTACATCAACTGGACTGCAGGGCCAATGTCCATGGGACTGCCGATTCTGATTACAGCCGAGAGATTCGTCGCTGTCTTCTTTCCTCTTAAGTTCCACACTATCGTGACACGACGTAGGACCCTTGTATCTGTAATTGTTCTTATAGTGTTCACCTACCTGCCCCAAATATACATTCGCTTCTGGTTCCGTTTCGACTACGTATGGGACCCAAAATATAATGCGAGTGTGGGTCTGTCCGCGAGGACTGACCTGTATTACGATCAGCAGTACCTCTCCTGGTTGATAGGTCATTTCTACGCTGCAAATGGTTATTTTGTATTCATTGTTGGAACAGGTACTTTGGCAATAGGCATCCGCATCAGTTTAGGCTGCTCAGAGGAAACGGATGATGGCAGGAAAGGCCATGAAAGGTGAATCTGGTGCACAAACTTCAAGCCATGCCAATGTCACTCACGGCAATATACGAGCCCCAAGCCGAACAACAAAAACCCTCTTAACACTATGCGTGTTTTACACCATATCTTGCTTGTTTGTCGCCATGCCTACCTTTTTCCCAGAGATCAGTGTGTGGCCTTTATTTACCTTAAACCCAAACTTCCGCTCGATGGAAGTGTTTATGTATCAACTCGCTAAATTAGATTTGTGTGTAAACGCCTCATGCAATTTTGTTATATACGTTGCCATGAACAAAAATTTCAGGCAAACATTTTTGGATATTTTTATGTGTAAAAAGTCTGCTAGCTAAATGAGGAGCAAATTTTATAAAGATGCTTTTCAGTTTCGCATGACAGGCGCTTCGGCGCAAAATAGTTTTTTTTATTAAAGACATATCTTCTCTTAGTCAGTTATGATGCGAGATAATCTAGGTCTCAAATCATTTTGGAGTATTGTAAGAATTTTGGCATCTTTGTTTTATACGCCTTGTAGAAATATAGTGTGTTTCATCGGTAATACGTGTTATAACTCTGATTTTTGTCCATTTTCATCAATTTGCTTAAGTGTGTAGGGCGTTAATGTCTCTCTTTGACAAGCAACATCGCTATTCATTAGAGATAAAATTTTTAAAAATCATTACACGATAAAGTTAATACAACGGGACTATTAATTTGATAATTATATTTGATTGTTGTCACGTATAAATTTCTTAATGCAATGAAAAAAAAAGTTTTTATGAATTCCTCATGAGACTTGGCCCCCGCAACAAGTTTGTGCAAGTCCATTTGACAGTATACAGAGTAATTTTAAGTATGCAGTATCGTTTATTTCGAGACATGTTTGATGCAAAAGGTCTAGACACTTGTTTGTAGTATCAAAAGTCCGCAAAATTATAGTTCTTTATGGTTTTCACATGAAGAGAATAAAGCTTATTGCTAAGTGTATTGTGTTTTTTTTGTTTGTTTGTTTTTCTACTATGACTGTCATCGGTAGTGTGGTCATCGCTGACAAACTATCAATTTCTTATATCTTTACTCGTTTTTTTTCTCGGTGTTTTTTTTCCTTTTGTTGTTAATTTTTTCATTTGTTCGATCGATTGCTATCTTCTAATGCTCGCAGGAATCATGATTACTATCTTCTAATGCTCGCAAGAATCAAATAACAACTACAATTTGTTTCTACACCATGTTATTTATAAAAATAAGAAGTACCAAGCCTACGCCTGACCTAATCTTACAGTCTTTGCCATAAGAACAGAACATACTACATAATCTGCGGGCAATGATGAAATAGATAAAAGCAGGGACCTATACATATACTATCAATTTTTCTCTTGTTATTTTTCGGTTTACGACATCACGTATTCAAACAGATTCTATTGGACCAAACACGCAAATATACCAGAAAAATCCGCTAAAGACTATTTAAATATGCATATGCCTGCTCTAACCTTTAAAAATAAATGTATGAGGGGTATTCTGAGAATAAAATGGCATGATAGGGTAAGAAATGAGGAGGTTTGGAGGCGAACAGGGCAGAAACCAGCAGAGGAGGAAATCGGAATAAGAGGGTGGCGTTGGATTGGACACACACTGAGGAAACCACATAACAACATCACATGACAGGCACTTCAGTGGAGTCCACAAGGGAGTAGAGGCAGGGTAGGCCCAGAGAGACATGGAAGAGATGCGTAGAGAGGGAAATGACAATGATGGGAAAAGGATGGGGTCAGCTTGGAAAGCTTGCCCAAGACCGGAGTGGGTGGCATTTACTTGTGCGTGGCCTATACCCTGCCAGGGGTGAAGGGCATTGATGATGATGATATGCCTGCTATCGATCAACTATCGAGGTCTACAGATTCCGATATCATGCCAACATTCGAGGTATCAGCCTCTGAGAGAAAACAGCAAGGAAATCGATATGTCGAGATCTGCGTGCTTGGCACTAGCATATACAGAGGAGAGTAAAGTTTAAACCCTTAACATGGACTCAATGTAAAACCATAAAACATAGAATCAACAGAAAAATGTGAAGGAAAATAAAATAATCCTTGGCAAAGCAAATAAAGATATATAAAAGTGCACATCTATATAATATTGCATTTACAGTTTTAATCGAAGTGGTGCTTATCAAAGCACGGATGCAAACTTATGGCATTAACAAGATATTTTAGGAGAAGATTAAATTATATTCTGACGGAGGACTCTTTCCTTACTTATGCCATAAAATAAAAATAATAAAGAATTCTCTGATTTGCTCTTTTGTACGCTCAATGCGATTTTTTTTACCTATTTGATCAATATCGTACCGCAAAAGAGTTTCGTGAACTGATTTTGCACCATGCGCGGTACAAATCGTTAGCCATTAGGTTTTAATTTGGGTAAAAGAGTGTCATATTTTGAAGCATATTAAGAAAACCGCATACAAATTAGGGGTAACAAAATAAAAATTGCTCCATGCAGGATGATTAATTTCTAAATCTTTCCAAATTTCAAATTGGAACTCCTAGCTCATTTGACCGAGAAGCTTATGAAATTTTTTTTTTCAAAACTATGTTTTTATAAGCCTCAAATGAGACTCAAGACATATTGAGAATGACTATTAAAACCATGTTTACCTGTTTTGGTTGATGATTTTCATCTGATTGCTTTTAATGGTGAGCTCAATTTAGGACTTCACAAGATCAAGATTCTAGAGCTACATTTAGGTGAAGAAGAAGAAGAGGAAGAAGGAGAAGAAGAAGGAGAAGAAGAAGAAAAAGAAGAAGAAGAAGAAGAAGAAAAAGAAGAAGAAGAGGAAACATGAAACAAGAGATAAAAACGAAGGCTACGAAAAAAAAGGAAAATACGATAGTAAAGAAAAAAGAAGAAGGAAAGGTAGATGAAGAAGAAGGACACAGCTGAGGAGAAAAAGCAGGTTACAAAAAAGAAAAAAAGATAAAGAGAGTAATAAAGGAAAAACAAATGTAATTATCAAGCATCATGAATAATAAGAACAACAACAGCTTGAAAAAAAATCATTTTCAGTAACTGTTTATCAAGCTCCCTCTTCTCACCTTCCCTGAACTTGCCAATGTTCATGGTCAGCCCGCCCGTGTGGGTACGGGGCCCTCATTCGGAGGGGAGCAAAGAATTATACCCACCGTATGCTTGTCTCGCGTGACACAGTAAAAGGCTGCTAAGGACAAGCACTTTACTTCTTGCTTTGTCTTCTGTCCATCTTCCTGTCGTACTTCTGTCGTCCTGTCTGACTCTTCTATCCCTCTAAATCTACTTCTCTCCCGACTATTGGGCACCTTGTTGGCCGTGAGGTGCGACCCGTGAGCGGCAGGGTGGGAATCCTGGTGGTTGAGGTGAGTTTGCCTTCAGGAATTTGGTCGGGCGCCCGTCAACATACCACTTTAACCTTGCCTTTTCAATCGTAGACGGGAGGGCAGTATGATCCATACTGTTCGGCCAGGCTGGTCACTAGTGGGCTTGGGTCTTCCTCCCCGGGGTAGCCCTGGCGCAACAGCCGTGGGGCTGACTACCCGCGTCCCGTTGTTGGGCTCGATTCGGGTGGGGCGCCTCGGGTGCAGAAACATCTAATTAATACATGGATAAATCAACTTCAATTCAACCAGAAAAGAGGCCAAGATTTGCGTTGGGGGGTAAGAGGGGGGGGGGGGGCGAGAGTGTTTTCTCGCCCCTTGCTCCCCAACGTATTTACTTGAATTTGGAGTCTGTGGGGGGAGAGTCGATTTCCGACCTGTCCCCCTTCAGATTACACAGGGAAGTCCACAGTATTCTAAATAAAGACATTAAAATGTCTAAGACGGGGAGAGGCGTATTGCTAGAGGTGGATTCGAGAAAGGATGAGGAAAGATTGATGAGAATGAATGAGCTGGCTGGAGTGAAAGTAAAAGTGACTCAGCCTCCCCCGAGGGCGCCTGCCCCGGAGGATTCAGACAGTGGGGATATGGAAACTGATCTGGGATCCGCCTTAAGTGCGGATCCCAGTGCGGATCCCCGTGGGTGTCCATTATCCCCACTGGTTTTAATAAAAGCAAAGTGTCCGCCTTCCCCTGGGCCCGCCAAGGCGGCAGGGGGTAAAAGATATAAGGGTCTGGCGGGACCTCCATCTGGAGCCTGCCGGGCAAGTAAAGTTTTAGCTGCAAATACGATTTTTAAATTTTTTGACGATTATTAGTATTTTACAGTGGAATTTCCGTGGCCTCAGGGCCAACTTTGAAGAATTTTCGAATTTGACCAATAAGTTCAATAAGACAACTAATATGCACACACTATTCTGAGAGGTGAAAGCCTCTTAGGTTTCGGATTATCTGAAAGAGATTGGATTATATGGCAAAATCTGAAGCAATGTATAGAAAACTTTTAAAACTTGTAAAAAGTATCTAAGAATTTTAAAACTTGATTGTAATAGATGAGATAGGTTGGCAAGATTATAGTATCGAAGTAAACTACAATTGAAGAGATCGTAAGCCCTGAGATCATCGTTAATGATGGACTGGGCTTGTAAAAATTTCCATCAATCAATCTCTGGCATAGTGCCGGTCCCATTCAAACATGCTATTGTTTTGCCTCTGCTTAAAAAGCCAAACTTATCCCCTGAAGAGCTGAAAAATTTTAGGCCTGTGTCAAACCTCCCATTCCTTTCCAAGATTTTAGAAAAAGTGATACTTTGCAATTGAAAAAACACCTATCGTAAAAAAAATCTTTTGGATAATTTTCAGTCTGCATATAGAGAATTTCACAACACAGAAACTGCACTTCTAAAAGTTCAAAACGACCTCATATGTGCTGCAGACAAAGGCCACACATCTATTCTTGCTCTGTTAGACCTAAGCGCAACATTTGATACTATTGATCACAGCATTTTGCTAGAGAGATCTGTGTTAGGGCGTGTCCTGTACACCATGTATACTTTAGGCGCACTTATTCAAAGTTTTGATTTATGTTATTAAGTGTATTCTTCCTCATGTCCAGAAAATCTCCCTACCTTGATACAAAAATTTGAAACTTGCATATCGCATGTTAAGAATTGGATTATCGTTAATAAACTAAAAATGAATGAAGACAAGACAGAGCTTCTAGCAAGTAGCATTGATAGAAAAGCTTCTCCATTTGCTATTGACCACAAATACATTGATAAGGATAAGATACTGTTCTCTATAAAAGCTAAAAATCTTGGTGTTTATTTTGATGCGAAGTTGTCAATGACCCATCATATCAATTATTTGGCCCAAATCATGTTCTTGGAGCTACGCAGAATTAATCAGATTAGATCTTTTTAAATGAAGAAGCTGTGAAAACTCTTGTATCTTCTTTCATCCTATCTAGACTAGACTACTGCAATTCCTTCTGGTATGGTTTACTCATGGACACGCTAAAGAGGCTTCAGCTGATTCAGAACAATGCTGCCCCGTCTCATTATGAAAAAAAACCGCAAAATACGTCATGTGTCACCCATGTTTAAACATTTACACTGGCTGCCTGTACAAACTAGAATAGCGTATAACATCGCTGTTCTACTCGTACAAATGCATTCACGGGTATGCCCCTAATTATCTTAAAGGTCTTGTAAGTTTGTACATCCCTACTCGCAACTTAAGATCATGTAATAAAGTTCTGTTGTCAGTCCCGTGTAAACCATCAAGAAGAGACGGCAATAGAGCCTTTGTACAATGTGCACCAGTAGTCTGGAATATCCTTCCCCTTTCTATCAGGGAGGCTACGTCGGTAAATCAGTTTAAGACCCTATTGAAAACATATTTGTTCACCTTATATGAAGACCTTAATTAGTTTGTCTCGAGAAATTTATCAAACTACCGATGATCAAGGTATATCCTTTTTTTTTCTTTAATTTTTGTACATGCACCTTTTGTTTTTCTTCTGTTTGTTTGAATTGTTAATGGATTGTGTTTTGTAAAAAATTGTCATTATGTCAGCATTGTTTGTCTGGGTAGATATAGCCTACTATTGTAAAGAGCTTCGAGCCTAAATGTAGGAAGAGGCGCTAGAAAATAACTTCATTGTTAATATTATTATTATTACTTTTATTATTATTATTATTATTATTATTATTATCATTATTATTATTACCATCATAAATCTCTTTACAGCTTGATTCAGTACATAATTTGGTCTTCCATTTGAAAATATTAACCCCATAAGCCTAAACACAGCGAATTTTCAGAGCAATCGATTAGATATATCGGAGTGAATGTTTGGAGTGGCGTTATGTCCACAAAACTGCGTTATTTCCTAACACTGTTATGCCACATTCAGTGAAAGAATGGCTGCAGCATCGAATTTTTTAAAATAGAAACTTCCACCCGTCCTAGAGATTCTTGAACTATAATAATTTTCAAGCTGAGTTTGCCTCAAATCGTTAGAATAAGAACCCATTTTTCTTCGTAGTGAATGTTATGTCCAGACTAAATTAGCTTAATATAGGCTTATAAATGAGTAAATTTATCAAAAAAGCAATTTTTAGGGGTAAAAACATAGTTACATGGATTAGGAAAATGTGTATTTCTGGAACTAGATCTAGGCTTTCAAAAATAGATGTACAAACAACTTTACGGAGTGAGTGTTATGTCCAAATAAATAACCTGAGATTTTAAGTAGCAGTAAGTTGTGTGTAAAATTGTATCAAAAATTGTTTATAAGGAGTAGAGTCTAGGCTTATGCTGTGCATGATAAGATCTAAATCTAGATCTAGATTTGTTAAAAGAGAAATTGGTGTATGTTTTTTCGTTTAGTTTCGATTTTGTAGTGAACGTTATGTCCTCAATATGTGGTCATATTTAGAATATGAAAAAAGAAAAAGTATACTGTGTTTCATCAAAATTGTCTCTCTAAACCTTTGAAAACATAAAATTATCACAAATAAACCTGCAAAAGCTTGCGTCTTTAGTTACTTAATAATTACTCTTTTGTAGTGAACTTTATGTCCGAAGAGTGATATTATGCTCCCATTGTTGAAAATGAAACTATTTGAAAACTTTCATACTTGTAAGGTCTAGTAGTAGTTTGACAATTACATTTTACATTGAAGCGCAGGAACACACTAAACATAAGTAGTTACATACCATCAAGACTGGGCGATAAACAACACACTTTTACGACAGAAACAGGTTTCTCTCTTTCGCTCTTCCTCCAACTCTTTCACTCACTTCCTCCCCTCTCTCACATTTCTCGTTATAGCTATAAATTCTTAGACACATAAAATGCATAGATAAAAAAAAACCTTGAGAATTTTCATATAGAGCGTTTAAAAGTGTCTGATCATCACCAACTATTTTTCCAGCCTTTTTATGGATCTATTTACTCTTTGTTTATCCCCTTCTGTGATGTTTCATCCTCAACAACTTGTGCTAAATGTAACTACACTTTGAATGAGTGTTTGATTGAAAATTTTTAGAATGCTTTCATTCACATGAAAAGACTTAAAGTTTTAAGGAAAAACAGACGAATCTGTTCAACTTGTTGCATAAAGCATCAACAAAGGCATGCCAGTTTAGTTTATTGGCCATAGAAAAACCCAAATACTTGTAAGAGCCGACGGTCTCAACAGACTCATCATTAATTTTAAGCTGGCTCTTAGGGTTCTTAGGTATTTTAAAGTCAATAATCATCTCTTAGCGAGTTACCTTAACCTGCCTAAACAAACAAAGCAATTATCTGTTCCCACATAAGCATTTAACACCACAGAGAAAAGAGGACTTCGTGGAAAACCATATACCTATACCTATTCGGCCGATGGCGTTTCGTGCACAGCTAGTATTTCAGTATATTTATTACTGCTTCTAACCACCACACTCAACACTTTCTAAAAAGAAATTTCAGCCTAAGGATTAAGTTATCATCAAATAAGATAAGTTTAAAATAAGATTAATAAGATTTGAGATGGGTTTGATATTAATTGACATGAAAAACTCTTTAGTATAATTTTTATATTCATAGGAGACATTTGTTCTATTTTCATACGATTAAAAAGCCCTAAAACTGCCTTTTTTAGTTACTTGTGACTTTTCTAGACCTTGCGCTCGTTCGAAAAATAGAGCTAGAGGGCACTCGTACGCAACAAACAACCCAAGGAGTCAGTAGCTAATACCTGTAGTCTGAACTTGACTCCGGTGCGAATCCATAACCTTCTGGAAGAGAGCCAGGCGATCACATAAGCTTACAGATTGTGAGTAGACTTACACAATATTATTTTCACATTTTTTTGTTTAAAACGTGCCTTTGGCTTTACCCATTACTACAATTCCTTTGGCCAATGGGTGCAGCAACAAGGTATTTCTCTATTTATACAGAGTACTTGTATATCTCCTGCCCTTTTTACTATAATTATATACTGATGGTCTTAGATTAAAAATAAGTGATAACATAAATATAATTAAATTTGCTGACGATACTGCCATCCAAGGTCTGATTCATGAAATGAATGACGTCTGTTTATATACCAAGGAAATCGATCTTTTTGTGAATGGTGTAAGTGCCACAATTTGCAACTAAACATATAAAAAACAAATAAGTTAATTATTAGTTTCAGGAAAACGAATGGACGTCATGACTGCTGTGGAATTGAGGGCAAGGTGGTAGAACAAGTAGAGAGTTATTAATATCTGAGTGTGCAAGGAAAAAATAGATTAGACTGGACACCCCACATTAAGTCTGTGATTTCAAAGACAAATAAAAGAATGTATTTTGTTAGGAAATTAAACTATTTCAGAATAGACAAGATTCTTATGTCACTGTTTTACCAAGCAGTCGTACAATCTGTTATTTTTTTGTGTATGTGCATGAGGAGATGCCCTTTTTAAAAAATAGCAAAAATTAGTAGTGTCATCAAGCATTCAACAAAAATCACTGGTATTCCTCAACAGACTTTTGATGAAATTTTGATAAATTGTTGAGAAAAAAAGATGATTAAAATTCTTAACGATCCATCTCACCCATTGCACAACCGGATCCATTTTTCAGAAAGAAGCGGGAGGTTCGTTTTAATAAAAACCAAAACCGAACGGTCCAGAAAATGCCTAGAACGGTGACAAACTTTTATGACAAAAAAAATCAAGAAATATAAAATTTTTTTAAATTCTGTAATACTTCTATACATAATTTTTACATCTTCAATAACCTGTGATTAGTTGTATAATTAAATATGTATCAAATCTTTTTATGATGACCCCACACATTTTTTATTATATAGTTATATGTGTAAATTAATTAATTTGGTTACTTTTTGTTGATTTATTTTTATAGTTCTGATGTATCCAGTGCCATTGCTGTTCCATACTACCTAAATTAATAGCACTCTCTCTCTCTCACTCACTCTCTCTCCCTCTCTTTGTGTCCGTCAGTTCCTACCATTCTTTTCCATTTTTTTTTAGTTCAGGTTCCTACGCGTCTTGTCTCGATTATGCACTCAAATGCTTTTTTAAAACAACAGTTACGCTAGCGATAAGCAGCCATCTGACTTGGATACTAACGACAATGGCAGAGTTAAAGAAAAAGTAGATATGACTGCAAAGTGTGAGAAAGAGAGAAAGATACATAGACAGTATAAGTACATACTGTTTTATTTGGTTGCATAGCACAAGGAAACGTAAAATCAAATAGTCGGTTCCAAAAGAAGGATTAACTTGTTTTTCTCGTAAGTTTACCACCAAAAAGTGAACGTCACGACGCAGTCAGTTTCCCTCGCTGATCCCTCGGCGATCTCCTAAGTCCTAACGGTATCCGCTGAACTAGTAATAGACCTTTAACCAGATTAACGGAGATTTAAATTAATACCTTGCACTTGCTGGCCCTGCCTTGTTTGTGCCGCAGAATTCTTCAGTAAACAAGATTAGGAGCTGCAAAGCTGGCACAGACGTAATAACCGTTGTTTTACACGCCCATTTAACTTTCAGTAGCTGGATCCGCATCTGCTGACAATATAAACAGGCACCCTCAAAGCGCAACTACATAATGAGCACTTTCTTTGTTCTTGACTAGTTGGACCTAGATACTTGGTGTATACTTCACGTTTAAAAAACTCAGCGACTGAAAACCCAAAGGCTGTTGTTCGAATTTATAAGAAACGAATCAAAATTGAAGATATTCCACTACCAGGGCAAGATATACAGCCATACTGAACTCGTTGAAATAGTGTCCCTTTGAAAATACATCATAAGTATTAATCAGTTCCTGCTAGTTTTATCCAAAATGATTTAGACAAAATCGAAACATTCTTGGTTTTAATTATTACTTACGATTTTAAACTGCATTATCAATGATTGCCAAGATTGAAAACAGTACCGTTGTCAAGTTATGAGACTGCGATCCTTTATTGTGCTACAGAATTGAGAAAAGCCCGTTGTATTTAACAAGCAAAGATTAGAAATTGCAATCACACAGAAGCAATTTCAAACTTACTGACACTAGTGCGCCAAACTTACCTGGAAATGAAGTACCGATACTATGGTTCTTGAGACACACAAAAGCTCAAGGTGGCAGAGTGAAACTATTAATCGTCATATCTAACCAAATTATAAAGAGACCTGGTAGAGACAGAGATATCTAAATGGCGGAAAAAATCATATGCCAGTTACAATGCAGCCTGTCTAGTTGACCTGCCTTCTCCGATATTTAGAAAACCTGCTTTACTGTGACAACATCTTTGAAATAAAGTTTCACGGCTCACATCTACAACAGATGCATCAGAGGTGTGCGCCAGTTACAGGTATGTGTTATCTTCCCACACGCTTTCTCAAAGACCTGCAAAAAATTTTTTGTGCTTCTTTACCTCCTCCCCCTCCCCCTCATCCTTTTCTTCTTCTTTTTTATGTTATTATTATCATTATAATCCGATTTATAGATTTTATTATTATTATTATTATTATTATTATTATTATTATTATTATCATGATTATTACTAGCCAACTTGCCCTTCCTACGAACCGTCAAAATTAGACCAAAAGATAGCTCCGACTATTGGGATTGAGATTAGAGCGCAATCTTTCCTGTTTGCAAGCTCCCTCTTTGAAGTCATGGCTTGTGGGCAAGAACGATAATTTTGTGATTTAGTCTTATTCCCACTTCTAACACTTCTAACGCTTAGAGGCCAAAAATATTTAAAAAAAACTTTAATGAAGTTGTGTTACAAATCCTGTCAAAATGTTGTTAGCTTCGAACTGCCGAGACCTAGTTCTACATCTAGTTATAGATCAATGTGTAGATTAATTGCAAATGACATGCAGATCTAGGTATAGACTTATTTTAATTTATAATGTATAACTTGACCTATATACCACTTTTCTTGTGTTATTTTTATGTTATGTTTACGTCTTTTTAAAAAATTTAATTTTAATCATAAAAACTTCGGTAAACGAACTTCAATTCCCTAGAACGGGAATTCCTAAAAAGGTGCAGCGAAAAAGTTTGTAAATTGTATTGTTTTGCTAGCGCACCCTTCTGCAACCTCCTAGACCAGTCGCACTGAATAATTTGTGCTTTTAAATTTTTAGAGGTTGGTGTCCTACAAGAAATCTTTTTGAAGCTTTGGTTTGTCTCACATCCAAGGAGAAAATACTGACAGTTTGGACCTTAGCTCCATAACAACAACAACAACAACAACAGCAACAACAACAACAACAACAACAGCAACACCAACAACAACAACACCACCACCACCACCACCACCACCACCAACAACAACAACACCAACAACAATGATAATAATGATACTGATAATAATCATAATAATAATAATAATAACAACAACAATAATAATAATAACAACAACAATAATAATAATAATAATAATAATAATAAATAGTTATAAAAATAATCATATATATCATTATCATTTCATTATTGTTTCAAATTTTAAATCCATAATATTGTCAATAATAGAAATGAACATAAGGAGCAAGTACCAAACAGAAGTTTATCTACTCCACGAAAACGATGCTATGTCCTTTTCGACCCAGTCGTCTTTCCGCTCGATGCAGGACTTCCATATTTCTCCGAGTTGTTGAATGCCGTCAGCGTAAAATTCAGAAATCTTTACTCTGTTACCAAACAAGAGCGCACGTCTCTTCGTCATCATTTCCATATGCCTCATTGAATTCAAATTTTAAAATTCAGATTAAATAGTGGAAGCAGCCATTGTGCATTCGGTGAGAACTGAAAGATTTAAGGTATGGAAGGGGGAGGGGTAGAATTAACAGGAGGAACACTTTAAAATGTCATCGTTTGCTTTTCATATTTGTTTTCTTCCAATTTTTTCATGAAAATGTTTTCTTTCAATGACGAATAATTACGCAGTCCTTATTCGCCTTCTTATGAACTCGACCTTTTTTTCCTCTTTACTCTCAAAAGGTTTGACCTCTTCGCCACCAAGCGCAGCTCTCGTGCCAAAGAAAGCTCCCGATTTAGATTTTGTGACCGGATGTTCTCAAAGTTTATACAGACCCCATTCTTTGATTCAGGCAAAGGTAATCAGAGGCTTTTTCCAAAATGAGCAAATGGACACAGAAGTAGTGAGCGCAGTTCGCCGACATCATGCCTTTACAAGCGACAGCTTTTACCGTCGTTCGTATACTCCAGGCTGTGAATTCACAGTAGACGGCAAAAAGCTTTCAGGACAAACAATGCCTGCAATAATCAAGACAGACTTAAAAAATTGCATTGACCAACAGCGGAAAAGGTCATGGGCTACGGCAGAAGAGGATAAATTAGTTAACCCCAAATTTGGGTATGATCAACATATCTTGGAACAAGTCGGACTGTACAACAATCTTAGCGTTAAAAGACCACGGATTTCTATGGACGAAAAACATGAAGATGAGTCAAAGGAGGTATCTGATATCCTTGCTTTACTCATTGGTAATTTTAAAGGGCTTGACGAAGACACAGTGTTTCTGTCTGATAGGTTACAAACTCCAACTCACATAGGTGCCGATATAAACCATCTTATTGCTGACTTTCCAAACTGCCACACTTTGCAGGTCGCAAATCTCAAACCCTTCTTATTTCCCAAGACTATGAATTTAAATACGACCAAAGACAAACAAAGAAACTGTCAGCATTTCTCTCAAAATGTTCCCCATACATATTTATCTTCGCCATTAGCCTCAACAATACCTGAAATATCGGGTACTTATCATGCTAATGAGTGCGATAGGCCAGTACCAGAACTAACTACCAAAAAATGCAATAAAACCCACAATCATACATCCGACGATGCCATTACAAAGACATATTTGGAAAAGAACAGATCTCTCCGTACAATAGCAGCTGGCTATAATCCACTTGAAGAAGAAAGATATACTTTTACGGATGAGAAGTGTCTTCCACCATCACCAACGCGTTTCAAGCCTGCAATGTGGCAAACAACTAGTTTCATTAAGGACGTTAATGCTATGTTGTCTTCCGAGCAGCGTCACCCGAAGAGCCGAACCAGACGACGACTTCTACAGCTCGATTTTAACCAAATGGCATTAGAACTATTCCATAAATGCCACCAGGAGGGAGCTGCATCTGAGGAGGATGTTCAGATTCTTCATGATGAAAAACCAGCGACAGGTCTTCGTGGAAGTTGTCCTAAGTTTGACCAACAAACGGCACATATATGCATTCAAAAGGAAAAGAACTATTCAGATATCAAAAGCCATAATGATATCGGTACCATCGACCAACGCGACAAAATTAACGCAGTATTGCCATTTTCGCACCGTGGCAAAATAAGCGATAGATTTGTGACTAGTTCTGACTCAAGCTTGGCTGAGTATAATTACAGATCTAGACACAATAGCAAAAAGAAAGTTACTGCCACACATGCCAATATAAGCTTTGAGAAAGACACTACTGACATAGACCATACGAATCAAAGAAATCGACGTAGTATGGCCTTTCACATTCCCTCTCGGTGCCCAAAAATTCATCAGATGCCAACAACAAAAGACATTTATGAAGTAAAATCACAAAATTTCAACCCATTGACGATGACAGACGGCCAACATTTTTCGGAACAAAGCAGAAATGTCGTTCTAATACCTAATACGCCTCTTTCCCCCAGAGTAGAAAATTTGTCCACATTTCGCAAAGACCCCCAACTTGTGCGTAAACGAGCGTTGCTTACCAGGTCAGATTTTATTGGTAAAACCCACCAAATTTCTCTGTGTGGGACATCAAATACAGGGACTGCTATCTCACAGTTTGACTGTCCTGTTCCAGCATCAACTGATGAGTTTAACATTTTTGCAACTGATATGAATAAGAGTTCCCTTACAAACTCAAGCGATGTTCTTCCTTCATTACATACGTTTCCCGCTGGTCCTACGCAGTCGCTCTGCGCAGAAACTTGGTCAAGCCAGCAGCACACAGTGACATCACAGCTGACACGTGAAGGCACGAAGATGATGCCAACTCCTCAGGTCAGTTTCACGAATTATTTTAAGATAAGATAACTTTTTTTTTTTTACCCCAACATTTTATTCATATGTACCCCATTGTCATAAAATGTACATAAACTGTTTTTTTTTTCCATTATAATTATTCAAGTTAAGTTTATATATAATGCTATAACAGACCGACACAATTTTATGAAATTTAGCTATTATGAAGCTTGATCTCTTAACAACTTTATATAATACACTGATTTTACATACTCATAAACAAATTTGTTGTATCAGGTGTTGCTAAAACAGATGAAGATGTGCGTTAAAATCACCGAATCGCCTTTGGTAGAACAGCCGCAAAATGCCACACAGTTTAAATCACGGTTTTGCTGTATTTATGAGTTCAGGCTGTAAAATTTTACCCGGAATGAAGTTATTCGGTCACAACAAAATTGTTGTTCTTTTATAGCTACAGTTTTTTGACTGGAATCATTTACTGCACCGACGTGGTAATAATTGGCCTTGTAAAATCATTGCTCATGGCCTTAATTATATATTAAAATCTATTGCTGTAACCTAAAGCTCTTGATATGCATGTTCCGCAAGAAATATGTAGATCTACTTTATTAATTTTATAGGTACGATAAAAATCTTGAACATCCTCATTTATATCTAAAGCATACTTTTCCTGAACATTTTTTTTAACAATTATTTAAGCCTTAAGGTTTTTTTAAATACTGAGACGGAGAGGTAAAAAATGAAAGTAAATTTTACATCTTTAATGAACATTTTTTTTTCTATTTCAGCACCAACCAGAATTCATCAATGAAGGTTTCGGAGTCAAGAATCCTCTTTTCGATTCCAAACGTTTGGGCATTGGCCTACGAAAATGTTCCAGTGGTAGGCATTGAAGTTATATCTATTACGAGCGTATTTATTATGTCAACGTCGGTGTATTCGCCCTACTTATCCTTTAAATAGAATGCTGTAACGCGTTCTTCGTGTAGTATTTCTTTCATAACGGATCGATGATACATGAAACAAATAAACAATTTGAATGTTCGAATGAACAAAATTTTAAAGCATAAAACCACATAAGAGCTTTGTAAAGCCTGAGCCAATCGCAATGATGTAACTGTAAAAGTCAGGACTGTCGCGTCAATTTTGATTGTTAAAATATCCAACCGGCATTGCTATTCGGCTACTATATTATCCTATCGCTGTTTGGTTGCTGTTTCCAGTATCGGCTATTATATCTTGATATTCTCGTATTTGAAAAATGTGGCAATTTTTTACATCTTCTCGGAACGCATTGTAGTAAAAGAAAATTGTGTGAACTCCAGATTATCAATCTATTTTTCGTTATTATTGATGACTAGTTTTTAAGATCTTCTCAATTTTCAATATTTTCTTCATTCCATTCATATTTTTCTTTTAGTCTGTTCGTCTGGGTCTCTTTAACTCTAAAATTCAAGATACTGAAAGAATACCTACAACTTCACATTTTCTTTAATTAAGTTTGTAAAGACAATAGACATATGCGTTGATTTGTGTTAAACCTATATAATTTACAGGGCAACAAACTAAGCACGGAGACGGAAATAAACTAATGTGTCACGTTTGCGACAAGACCTTTGACCTTCAGCGCCATCTAAATAGACACTTAAAAAGTCATAACACTTACAAACGTTACCTGTGCAGGATCTGCGGCAAGGGTTTCAATGATACCTTTGATTTGAAGCGGCACACAAGAACCCATACAGGTATAATTATCTTATAATACTCTCAAGACTGAAAAAAAGACACCTTTTCTTTATATATATATAACGCTGCTGGTCAAATTAATCTTTTAAAAAATATTAGATTGTGTAATAATTGCACCATGCATTATTTAATGGTTATGTAATAAGCTAAAGTATCAAGGTAAGCAAATATTAGCAATGGAATACTTGGGCTTTATGTAAAAATGGCGGGGAAAATTTTGCCTTCTATCCATTGACGTAATAAGGAAGCTTTGACATCCATCGTCTTGCCACTCATACATAAATTTTATCATGTTATCTCAACTTCGCTTCTAAAAACAGAATTTTCATGTTAAGATTCTTAAGTGACTTATTAACTTAATCGGAAAGATCTAAAATCGGAACATTATCAATCGCCTCATCCGTTTATAATCTTTAAACAAATGGTTATGCTAAGCAGTAGGCATGTTCATCTTTTTAAGGAGCTTGGTGGAGGTGGGATAGCTTATTTGATGGCTCGGTTGTCTGCCATCGGAAGGTCTAGAATTATACACTGGGCTTTTTCTGAGCTAGAAAGCCCCTACTGTCTCCCCCTTGCAATGAATGAATAAATGTGCATGTAGCCCTAGATAAGGAGGAAAAGCCATCGATGATGAGGAGATTCATACCCTCTCCCTACAACTGCCGAGTAGGCTGCATGCTCGTACAATATTTTTTTTAAACATAAATTAGTGAAGCTGAAAAGATAACGAGGCCTGATTTAAGCAAGGGAAATAATCTGCACAGATTACCATGTCTATGTGTATCTCAAGGTTGTATCCCGTTGGGTCTCCCTGCTTTTCAAAACAAGATTATTTTAATTCACGAATGAGGTTCTAGTCTTCTGACCAAGCAGCAGCGACACCTTTACGTTGATATTGGTGCCGACTCCATGAAAGCTTTGTTTATTTGAGTAGCAAGTCAGTGGAAGCCGAAGCCTCAAATACTTTAGGTTTAGGGTTCTAAGAAAACCAGAAGCGAACATATTTTCGACCATTTTCACTTAAAGTCTACTTCAATCGACAGCTAATTACTCGTACACAATTTTTTAAAAAATCAAATCATTACTTACTCGTATTACATGTATAAAACTGAAATTTGGAGTAAAAGTGTCTTTAAACTCGATGATTTATGCAATTTGAATCGCGCTAAACAGCAGGCCCTACTATTCCTTGATAACTATAGACATCATACGAGTCTTCCTAAAAGGTATAGTTAATATAAAGAAATCGAGAGAACAATACTTTTTAAATCTGTCTCCCTAAACTCTCGTTTTTCACAAAGTGTATTTGTCCTTTCTATGCAGTATTCAGTTTTCTTTTAAATTCTTCTTTGTACACCGCTGCCTTCTGTTTCTCGCACGCCTACCTCTGATTAATTCCCTATCTTGCTGTCAGCTTTCGATGTGAATTATGTTCCTCTATGCTGCTGTTGTCAAAGATTTTTGTCTCATCTCACCACTCCATTCTCTCTTCCGATTCCATCACCTCTTTGTTTTTTTCTTCATTGCGGCTTTTGGGTAGCTTCTCTATTCTGCACGGTCTATGTTAGCGCGCATATATACAATAATGATTTGTAAATTTGCTGAATCTAAATCTTAACATTAAAGCTATCATTATTATTTCTCTAGGGATTAGACCATACAAGTGCCAACACTGTGGCAAGGCCTTCACCCAGAGATGCTCACTGGAGTCTCATTCTCGAAAGGTGCACGTTCAAGTTGTCCCTTTTGCGCCCAAGCAGCGTCGCCCAAAGCTCTATGTATGTGAGGATTGTGGAAACACGACAGAAGACCCGGTTGATCACTTTTTGCACATTAAATCCCGCCATCCGCACAGTGCTGTCCTCAAAAAGTATTACGATAAACGTCACTTTAAGTTTGGAAATACGGTTATACCTAAGTTGCTCTCACAGGGCCCTGACGCCCTGGATATGTCTTTACGGTCATAGACGTCTTTGAATGAGAATGTTATGGTTGCGAACCTGTATGGATTGAGAGAGAATGGAAAAGGGTGGAAGGAAGTAGAAAGGGAATTAAAAGTGGGTACATGTAGAGAGGATAGAAGGTGAGTGAGAAGGCAGAGAAGGGGGCGGCAAAGCCCGAACAGACAAAGGGAGAGTGAGAAGAGACAGAGGTAAAAGAAAGATCGAGAGAGGAGAAGAGAAGAAAGAGCTAAAGAGGGGGAAATTATGGCATATAAGGACACATCTCATTTTTATTTAAAGCTAAGGCGGGTTAAAAAGAAACAAACAACAAAAGCTAATAATAAATCGAGAAGAGAGAGGGTAGAAGGGATAAAGAGTCAGGACAGGAAGGGGAGAAAGTGAGAGAGAAAAGAGAGAAAGGGAGAGAGAGACTCAAAGAGAGAGAGAGAGGGAGAGAGAGAGACAGACAGAGAGACAGACAGACAGACAGACAGACAGACAGACAAACAGAGACAAAGAGATGGGCAAGTGAATAATTTTCTTGAAACTTACTCGTACTTCCTACAAATTTGAAGCGCGAGGATCTTAAATTAAAAAAGAAAACAACAATATCAACAATAAAGATGAACCAAGACTAGGAAACGCATTCATATAGCTGTAATGTCTATCTTTTCTATAATTTTCTTGTACAGTGTATATGTAATCTACCCAAATTCTATCTGCATCTGCACTGTATCTATATATCTCTTTCTCCCCCAAGAGAATCAAATCCCCAATAGTTCTGACCGTAATCTCAGCATGGTCACGTGCATGCTGATAAAACATTCCTCCTTATTGCAGATTGCGCACCACTTTGTATGGTACAACAGGAAAAAATATGCACCTTAAATAAAACGCCCGTATAGCACTTTTGATACCAATAGTAATAATCACGTGGCAGGATTAGGTCAGAACCATTGTCTCGGGCCATGCAACTTTGAGGTTCATCTCAATTAGGTGTTCGTAAATTTTGCAGTTTTTTTTTATACGTGTATAATTAAGAAGCTTGCTCTCCCATCCTTATACTATAGCAGTAGCCATACATATACATGTATCTATACTGATTTATACTGAAGTCAGATAATCTGATTTCAGTCTTTGCGATTATTATTCGCCCCTTCCAAATTTTCTGTAGGTACATGAATGTCCCCTCTAACCTTACATTATAGTCTTCAGTTACCGGTGTGTTGTTTTTCTCTGACTCCTGGCTGATAAACTGGGCTTCCTAAGTCGGTCTACGTGTATCTAAAACAGTCTACCACTCCCAAAAGTTTGTTGTCCCCCCTTATCGGCATATCATAACAAGTGTTCTTTTTAAAAAAAATTTTCTTGCATGATTTCTGAGACTTTGAAACTTGGTCAAGGTTTGGGTGTTTACTCCTCATCTGATGAGGACAGATAAGAGACAGTAGCGCAAGATCATCCGCAAGTCCATTTCATCGATTGGTTTCCAATTGTTCTCCCATTGCCCACTCAATGTCAAGGTCAAAGATAATTAAGATAAGAGATATCCTTGCCTTACTCCTGCCTTAATTTCTAAACTATCTGTTAACTTTTTACTATGAATGATTTTGTGGTTTGTTCCCTCACACATCTTTTCTTTAAGGTTTAATAGTTTTTTGTAGTTGTGCCATGATGCCTTATCATTTTCAAAGATAACCCATGCCCTGACTTTCAAAGGGTGCTCAAATCTATTTTTAAAAAAAAAAGATAGAATACATATTGTTAGATCTTTCTGATTGCAACAATAATATCCTTGTAAATATCAATTTTTTTTCTCGCCTTAAGGAAGTCTTCAGTTTTATAAATTGGTACGCAAGTTATGCATAGCAAAGTTCCTTAGCATATCAGTAACCCATTTGCACTTCGTTCCAAGGCACAAAATATTTTTTAGCCTTTACCTAGGGTTGTCATGTTTAAAATTCATAGCGTTTGTTCCAGTGTCATTGGCTTTGGAAATTGTTCACCTTCGTTAAGACAAAGCTCCGTTTTGTTTTCAAGATTTCTATAACACATTATTTTATTATTTGTTAAATAGTACTGATTTCTATTGTCTTACTCAAAATCAACACTCTTATGGCAAGACTGACAGAATGGCTTTATAATTCCATGTAATAACAAAAAAAGCTAAACGTATCTCTCTTTCACATTGTGATTTTTTGTCCTTAAATCTCAATTAGTGTGAAATTACAAACATAAGCCTAGCTTTCAGGTTTGTTTATCAATCATAATATTCTTCTATACATACTTCCACAATATGATAATTACGTGATTTATTGTTCTGTTTATTGTTTTTTTTAAATTGTTATCATAGTCTATTTCTGTATCGTTACTTTCATTTTCATAATGATAATAATTGGCATTTCTGTATCGTTACTTTAATTTTCATAATGATTATAATTGGCATTAAAGACATTGGTATTATCATAAAAGTATTTTTCATCATTATAATTATCACGGCAAGCGGCAGGGTAGCATGAGAAGGATCCGCACAAGAATTGATGACATAGCCTTAGCAGTAGTTCTTTTCTAGCTATGAAGAGCTTAGCGTAAAGCTGCATAGCCTGGCGATAACAAACGCTTAGGTGAAAGCTTGACTGTGATTATGATCATGATCATCATCCTCATCATATTAGTAATAATAATAATAATAATAGTAATAATAATAATAATAA
>BMAT01003404.1:20022-38965 GCA_019649035.1 Elysia marginata
CCGGGGTCCACCTATCCACTTTCGTAGTTAATACATGTATATGTATTTTTACTCATAGCAGTTTGCCACGCCCACCACCAAAATAAAAAAAAAGGAAAAAATGAAACCTCAACCAAAAAAAATTGCATTTTTTGTAGCTAACTGAAAAATACTGCAAAATTATACATGTATATATAGCCCCCTAGCTGGCTGGTTGAAACCCTCCCTCCCTCTAGGGATTTTATGAGACATATTTTTCCTTAATCTATTATTGAGAATGTAATTTTACTGTCTGCCTGATCTTAAGTACTTAACTGTAAGTGATGTCATCATTGAGTTATCGCCCTTTAACTGTGCGGACTTGTATGTTTTTAAATAAGGGGCTGGGGTTATACACAGCAAATGTCAGTTTTAACCAAAACTAGGGTTGTTGTATCTCAATTTAAAGGTAAAATGTTGTTCTTCCTTTCTATGCAATCAAAATTGGGTAATGGTGTTGACTTATCAGGATTGCATTGTATATTGATGATTTTTGCGGCTTACAAACTCTTAAACTGGCGAAAAAATTGTCAAGTTCAGGGATTTCAACATGTCTCAGTTAAAAATTTTGTGTGACTTCTCAACAATAATACTATAGTACAGTGGAATCCTGATGAAGTCAACACCTTGGGACCGAAAAATGTGTTGACTTAAGTTTAACCTTAGTGAGAGTTGACTTTAACCATTACAAAAGTACATGTATAAAGAAAATCATACAAAATGGGACTGCCAAGCAGTGTTAATCATATAATATACTATCAAGAGTTTCCTTTAAAGGTGTTGACTTTAAAAGCATTCCGCTGTATTTTCTTACAGTTAACAACCCAGAATGTTTAGATAAAGAGGCTAAGTGCATTGGAATTGTGTTTTGATAAAGATTGGAGCACTTTATTTGGATTTTGGCCTTAACTATGGATTCAAGATCAGAGTTTTTGACAAAGTCATACTCATAGCAGTGCTAATACCATAGCGAAACGATGTAGCCTAAAGTGGAATCCGAATAAAGTCAACACCTCGGGACAGAAAAAAAGTGTTGACTTTAAGCAAGGTTGACTTTATCCATTTTCAAGGGGGGGGGGGGGGTGTAACATAGTGCAATCTGTAACTTGTAAGAGCTAGATAAATTCAACGAGGTCAGTGTGACCACTAGGAAAGTATCCGGAGAAATGATAAAGGTGGCCTGCTAGGCTAGATGTAGACACAGGGGTGGAATGCGTAGGTGTGTGCACAGAAACACTGTCATCAGTGAACTGCCCCCAATCAGCACCTGTCAGCCGTACTTACAGTCACAGACGATATTACCAAACCGAGCAACCATTTGATCCACGTCATTAGCCGCTTAGAGAGCTGAACCCTGACATTGCCGCCCGCCATTTTGAAATGTAGTAAAGCTCTCGTCGCAACGTGTCTAACTCTAATATACACTAGAGTTTTCTTTGCTGGCGATAGCATTTTTATAGATGTATCTGTAATTTTTTTTTATGTTTTCTGGCCCAATTCAGTGTAGTTAGCACAGGTTAATTTTTATCACTGATAGTACCGTCTATTTGTCCGTGACAAAAAAGAAGAGAACTAGGTCTAAATGTAAAACAGAATGCAAATTTATTGCCGGTAGACCTATTGAATTTAATTCGTAAAGACCTTCAGTCTTTTGCTGAGCCGAAGGAAACTTATGAAAGGGCCAACCTCGATCGATCCGAAAAAAAGCAAACAAACAACAAATCAACAAAAGAAATGGAGATGAAATGAAATACATATACTGGATGTTGTCCGTCATGGCCAAATTAGACGGTACCAGTCATGAAAATTAACCTGTGCTAACTAGCAGTACATGTACTACACTGAATCGGGCAAATATATATACATGTATATACATATGTATATATATACAATGTATATAAAAAATTTATATATTATCTATAAAAATGCTATCCCCATCAAAGAAAACTCTATTGTTTCTATAACAATGAGAGCTTTACTGCATTTCAAAATGGTGGACACTCGGCAAACTCCGGCGATTCCCAGAACACAAAAAGCACCACCCCTCAGTCTGGTAAAGTCGCCTGTGTCCGTACTCCTCTTCTCTTCTCCACTAGCCCTCTCTATCTCTTTCCATCTATCTCGTTGACCAATACGTCTACATGTACCACAACTACCAGTCAAAATTATTTAAAACTTGTAAAACTAAGTTACATGTATCCACTGTCTATGGTCAAAATTAACACATATGATCGATATTTATCCGTGAAGAAAACAGTTTTAAAGAGGACAAAGAGATACATTATTTATCATTCTCAATAAACTAAAGTGCTGTTATCGATTTCACCCGTTTGGATTGATCAACTTTGATTATTAAACGAAGAATACATTTGTACGTCGAGGTTGGTTTGACCCACTGAAAGGAAGTAAGCGTAAACCTTGGCGCTCTTGTAAACTAAACGAGAGCAAAGTCGATGTCGATTTCGTTTTTTTTCTTCTTTTTGTAACCCAATCTTAGATGCAACTTGCGGTGTTTTATTAATGTGCTGGAGCCTGGAGGATGATATTTGAATAAAACCTAATCGATAAGCATCCTTCAGGCATACCAGGGACAAGGGTACGAAAAAGGCCTCTTGTTAAGAGAACGTATTGAGATCCGACCTAACCAAGACTGATCACATCTTTTTGGTTTACAATAACTTGGTCGTGTTGCAATACGGCCTTCGTCCAATCGGCTGCTTTCAAGTTATATTCGGATCCAACTCATAGTCATACAAATATTTCAATTGAATAGATCAAGATGCTCGTCAGTGAGCTCATAATTATTTCTTCACATTTTGCACTGCTTAGTGCCTGGCTTTGTACATGTACATGTACACGTACTTAGATCGCATAGGCTTATTAACATGTTGGAAGCACTTTCTCTGATTGTCTAAAAGCAATAAATCGATCTAATCATGGAGACGAAAAATAGAATGCATGTAATCTAACGAATGTTATTTTTAAAATGTAGGCCTAGTCCCATATTTATGTGTACCGTATGCATTATTGTGTCTTATTTTTAGAGGAAACGATTCCCAAACCAGGAACTTACAGGAAGCCTACATAGTACTTTAGTAGCAGTAGTAGAAGTAGTACATGTAGTAGTACTAGTAGTGGTGGTAGTAGTAGTAGTACTAGTACTGTAGTAGTAGCATTAGCTGTAAAAATAGCGTCTTTCCAAATCAGCAAAATGTAACGTATAAGTACAATAACTAATTTCCTATACCGAAAAGTAACAGCAACTTTAATTACATCTTTTAATAAAGTCCGGGCTGGATTATTGCAACTCACTTTTGAGGGGCCTTCCTAAAGATCTAATTTATCGTCTTCAAGTCTTGCAAAACAGCACAGCCAGATTAATCTCACAATTAAAAAAAGAGATCATATCTCACCAGATATACATGTACATGTATTTGGCTTACACTGACTTCCTATTGAATATAGTATCATGTTTGAAATTTGCTATATTTGCTACAAATGCTACAATAAGCTCTCATTTATGTGTTAAATCCATTACGCAGATATGCCCCTTAAATTAAAGAACCTTAAGATCAACTGGAGAAAACGCCAAACTTATGAAATCATTCAAAGCTCTTTCTTCTTTTTTTTACCCAACTGTGTGGAACTCACTTCATCAAACCACCACGGAAGCTGAATTTACAGAAATAAAAAAAACAAAACAATTGAAACATCATCTTTATCATCAATTACATTCTAAACTATCCATTGCAAACCTTTAAACTAACATTTTGTATACATGCATGAATGAAGTTGTTATCATTGTCATTTTTTATTGTAAGCTAACTAACCGTATGTACATGTATCTTAATGTTGGTATTTTTGTCCTTTATTTACGTTATAGCATCTGTAGACTGCATATGGCAAACTGAAGAGTTATGAATATACCGTACAGTACAGGGGCCGATGTTATGAGAGGCAGAACTTCAATTTATGATTACTGCTACTACATGTACTACAGTAGGCTACTAAGGGCATCTATGTCGCTCCACTGGACCGTTCACCTCAGGACACAGTGATAACAGTAGGTGTCACGGTCACGCGCTAGCGTGTTACAAAGTGTTACTTGAGCTCTGTTAAAACCCTGTATGTGTATCTTGTTTATCACGTAACCCGGACATTTTTCGCGGGTGATACACAATGTAACAACCGATTCAATTTCCAGCGTTTGCTGTTGCTGGTAGCCATACCTGAACAGACTGACATAAATCTTGCTTCAGACATTGCTTGATACGGAGACATATCTGCGCCTATTACATAACACACACTAGGAGGACCGGCAGCCTACACTGTCCATTGTGTGGTTCAGGGCACAACAAGCTTTATAACTGTTTGACGTTGTGTGTTATTTGAAGACAATGGACCAAGTAAGTGATTTTTAACTATTGATTGATTGATTGATTGAATTTTTTACAAGCCCAGTCCATCATTAGCGATGATCTCAGGGCTTACGATCTCTTCAAAGTTAGTTTACTTCGACCCTATAAACTTGCCAACCAATCTCATACATTAAAATCAAGTTTTAAAAGTCTTAGATACTGTTTACAAATTTTAAAAATTTTCTATACACTGCTTCAGATTTTGCCATATAATCCAATCTCTTTTAGATAATCCGAAATCTGAGGGGCTTTGACCTTGAAATAGATTTTTAACGAAGTCTAACTAAAGAGATAACTGATAGCTAATTTCTCAGACTGCGTTGCGTGGTGAAACACAGCATGATTACGAGTAGCCTACATCTATTAATTTTTATAAGAATTTTTAGGTTGAAGCAACTTATCTTTGCATCACCATCATTTCGGACATCTTAATACTATTTCTGCGCCTAAGGCCATTTCGGGGCATGTGGTAGCAAGAAATGAATCATATTATTAAACCAAGATATTCATGTAGAAGAAAATGGCCGTGATTTTGGAAATGGTTTAGGCTACAGCTCTTTTCTCAATGCAACAATTTTATATATGCGTTTTATACTGACGGAAAAAAGTTTAGATGAGTATATTATAACAACGAACACACTGATCACTTCAAAATTTCATACACAGAATAGGGTAGATCAGTGATAAACACACACACACAAAATTCATGTTGGATATAAAAGCTTAAATTTACACGCTGGCATATATCTTTTGGCTTCAGTTGCTACAACCTCACCATTTTGCATCATTTACAATTTTCATTACCATGACGCCACTCTCGCAAAACGACCATTAGAGAGCTGAAGGAATGCTGCAAGCTGTAGAGACCCAAAATCGAGTTGCCAATTAATTTAATGTTCCAAGGAACAGTGGAAGCAGTTTATGTAATCGACACACGTGGCACGCTTGATGATGAATCATCTTCGTAAAAACAACGTCAACCTAAAATGGCCTGCGTATCCCCCTGAACAGTCACCTATTTGAATACTTATACTGGGATGAGAAGGAAGGATGTCTAAGAGCGCAACCAAACCAGCCTCAGAATCTGAATGAACTGGAAAGACACCTTTAAAAACCTTGGAATAAGAATGATTCCATAAGTCTTCATTCAACCACTTCTCAGTTATCCCTGAGCTCCTTTTTGGTTGGTATCTCAAGACTTGAGTTTCCATGACCCATTACGTTTAGGTTAACATGGTGGCTAAACAGTTTTTTTTTAATTTCATAGGCCTATCAACTTCATCCATAAAAAATGAAACTTTAAAAAAAGGGAAAGGAAGATGCCGCATTGTAAAGGAAAGATGGAAATAGAAATTTGTGCTTGCTTTCAATTACCGTATTCTTTGTGTTAAAGATCTACTGTTCTTGTGTGACATGCCTGCCGCTTATTCTTGGCAGATTCGTACGAAGTAAACTAAAAGCTACTGCTCTAGCAGGTATTAACTTTCACACACAAATTTTGAGTGACGGTTAACTAGGCCCACCAGGGTACATACTAAATAATACACTGGCGGAAAAAAGAAACTGTAACACTTTGGTAATCAATGTTGGGAAAAGGACTTTAATACTTTAATACTCTCTTAATGGCAAGGCGGTCGGTGCAAAAACTACTATAAATCGAAGGTTCGAATCATACTAAAGCCGTAAAGGCAGACATTTCGGGCATTTCCACTTAAAGCCTACTTCTCTCCACTACTAATTTCTTAACATAAAAAACTTTCAATTATTTAGTACTAGTAGCATTGGTGGTGGTGGCAGTAGTAAAAGTATAATTAGTAGTAGTACTGTGTATTAGGCTAGTAGTAGTAGTAGTAGTAGTAGTAGTAGTAGTAGTAGTAGTAGTAGTAGTAGTAGTAGTAGTAGTAGTACATGTAGTAGTACATGTAGTAGTAGTAGTAGTAGTAGTAGTAGTAGTACAGTGGTGGTGGTGCTGGTGGTAGCAGGCCTACCGGTATATAAATTCATTACATAAAAATGCCGGAAAGTTACATATCTATTAAATATTTAATTTCCCGTAGAGATTCTCAAGTTTCAAGGTGAAAGGAGCCATAGCAGCCCCTGCCACTGCCCTCAAGAAGAACGGGTAAGTTTGGGAACCATTATTTTTTACTGTTTTTTTTAACGTCAGAACCAAGGGCTGCAAAAGCCACATTTCAATACTTTTGTTGCGCTTTTTTTGAGTGATTTAGACATTGGTACTCCTAGTCCTACCGAAAGCTTCAGTTATCTTTTTAAGTGTTTTTATTTCCTCTTGACTCTTGGCAATAGGAAAAATTACCAGCTTTTATGGGCACTTATGATTACGGTACTGTTAAGCTTCTAACCTAATATCTGTTCTGTACAAAACATATGGTCAGAATAATCATAGATGAACTTAATCGCTATAAGTATTTGGCGCTCACAGCTGACCAATATGTTACATGGAAGCTTCATAAAGGCTTATTATCATCATGCAATAACAAAGTAAAATTTTTGTTCCCTTTTTCAGCGATGTCAACCCTGAAAAGGTGAAAGACTATGTGGATTTCCTTGTGAAAAATGAAGTCGACGGTGTATTTGGTAAGAGAAAAAAAATACTCAACAAAAGACGACAACGCAAATCAAAGAAAAAATGAACATGTTGTTAATTTTGAGAAAAATTGCTCTTTCGACATTTCATTCCTATGGGGATATATGCGTGTTTATGTGTGTGCCCTTATAGGTAAGGATAGGGGAATGTAAAAAGTGTTGAAGGAAGGCGGGTATGTGTGTGCTTCAGAATGTTCAATTTGTGTATCTGCCCTTCTTATACATGTAGTTCTACCTGCCTTACTATCCACCCGCCAACCCTTCAACACCTTCTTAAGTTTATACCCAGATAATACATGTAATAGTCTTCTTCTTCTTCTTCTTCTTCTCCTTCTTCTTCTTCGCCTCTCAGCTCCCCGGAAGCACAGGCCGCCGACATAGGTCCTCCAAATCATCCTATCTTGTGCTATCTCTTCCAGTTCTTTCCATGTCTTCTGTTAGTTAGTTAATGCCCGTCCGCTGCGACGTTGACTGACATTCTCTGCCTGGGCTGATCTGTATATTGCTGTCATAAGGTGCTTCCAGTCGGATCTGTTCTGTGCTATGTCGCGAAGGTGGTCAAGGTCATTAATTGTATGTAATCTAGTTGGCCAGTGATCGTTGTTGTGACTCTTGAGGTCTCGTCGTAGTGTAGTCACACTCACAATCGATGTTTTTGGTCGGCATGGTTGTTTGCTTCCCTCCGTCTTAAAGTATTAAGTCTTTGCAACGTTGGGTGGTGTATTGATGGCCTGTCTTAAAATATGACCGAAAAGTCGCCATCGCGCTTATAAAATGGTTAAAGATATAGGAGTTTTACCTGTCTTCTGATAGAGAGCATTGTTTTTGATAACTGGGACAGTCTTCTGTGCAGATGTCACTTCTGCCTGTTTCTCTCCTCCACGTCTTTCTTGGCCTCCCTCTGGCTCTGCGGCCCTGTGGGTTCCATACCAAGCTATGCCTTGTAATGCACTGCCATGGTTGTGCCCAATCCATCCCCACTTTCTTTTCCTCATTTCCACCTCCATGGGTTGTTACTGTGTTCTTTCCCACAAGTCGTTATTACTGATGGTTTCCGGCCAGTGTATGCTGATGATACGTCTCACACATCTGTTGCTGAAGTATTATAATTTGTGGAGAGTTGTCTTGTTGGTTCGCCATGTCTCTGCTCCGTAAATTAGGACTGCCTTCACATTTGAGTTGAAGATTTTTATCTTTATCCTTTCCTTAAAGATCTTGCTGGACCATATCTTCTTCAGCCCTAAGAAGGCTTGGCGGGCTTTCTGTATTCGTTTCTTTACATCTTCCTCTACTCCTCCCTCTTTGTTGATGGTACTTCCTAGGTAAGTGAAGCTGTCAACGTCCTCTAATTCCTTATCCTCCACCGTGACTGGTCTATTATTATTAGTTTTTAATAGTCTAGTAATATAGAATTCATTTATGTTTTTATTCTTCGACACGTCTGCTTCGTGAACCCTAGCACCTTCGTCACGGTATTGGTTTCGCTCCGCTTCGCGTTTGTTCCGTGTTTTGGTTTTCAAGGAAATGCTTGTAAATTTACTTATATAGACCAGAGTAGATCTAGATCTGTCTTTATAAATTGTCTATCAATGAATCAATCAATCTATCTTTCGATCTATCTGTATATCTATTTATCTGTCTACATGTCTGTCTGTCTATATGTCTGACTGTCCGTCTGCTTGCCTGACTATCTATCTATCTATCTATCTATCTATCTATCTGTCTGTCTATCTACCCATCGTTATTAATTTTTGTGTTTTTGCACATTTATCATTCCATGGAGTAAGCTGCAATTTTTTTATTCCAACCACGACCCTCCTATCAAATATTATTATTTTCAGCTAAGAACTGTTTGTGTCATCTTTGTTTTTTTATTTCAGTTCTAGGCACGTTAGGTGAAGGCATGTCCTTCACTGTAGAGGAGAGGAAGCAAGTCGCTCAGGCCTGGGTCCACTATGGCCAGGGCAGGTGAGATTACTCGTCACTCTCGATCTCTCCCAGTCCCAATGCTGATTTACACACTTTTCGTTTTCTTGCTTTATTTTAATTTCTATGAATCACATGAAATCATACAAATATTGATGATCATGTAGGCCTGCATTTTCTCGCTCTGTCTCCCCCCTCTTTCCATCTCTGTTTCTATCTCTCCACTCTTTCTCTTTTCCATCCTTCCTTTCTTTCTCTCTCTCTCTGTCTCTCTCTCTCTGAGTTTGAAAATCCATCTTCTCTCTCTGTCTTTTTGCTTTTTACCTCTACACTATATTTTACTCATTCAACCAAAATCATCCGTTCGCACTAAATCCAGCTATAAAGTATAATAATATATAATGTGCCTTTTTGTTAAACTTATTGCTTTTTTCCTAGGCTATCAACGGTGATAGTTCACGTCGGAACTGGCAACATCCGGGATTCAATAGAGTTGGTGAGCTGCCTAAAGCATATTAAACTGCATTCAAAACAAACGTATATGTATCAGGCCCAAGAGCGACAGCTTTAAATTAAATTAATAGACCCACTTGGGTGCAGAAATGTCATATCATAAATGGTTTGAAGGCAAACGGTATGTCAACCATACAACTTTATTTATCATTTGCATTTTATTGTTTATTCCAATGCCGAGCCATAGACAGCATACTTTGAAAACTATTACTTGAGACAGGTATTGAATATTGAAAAAGGCTGATTTGAAGATCTCACGTGATTTACAAGCAATGCGCGGAACTGCTTCTTGTAAGGTTTATTAATCTGTACAGTAATGTAGATAAAATTAAATGACATTTAAACACCATAGGTCATGCTCTCCTGGGGTTGCTGATAACAATCTAGAAAATCAATATTTTCAAACAATACATCTTTTTGTGTGTTTGCATTGATTAGTTTTTATATGCAGGTGCTTAAGGAATTTATAACCCGTCTCATAACACTGCAAAAGGTATAAATATATCCACGGCTAAAAATATTCTGTTTAAGTAAAAAATTGCTTTTGTATCATTAGATAAAATTAGGCCTTAAGGGAAGGTGCTTTCAGAGAATAATGTCGAATGCGTATAAGAATAGGCCTCTCTGTATGAAAGGTAGAATTTAAGAATACAAAATTTCACGATGGAGGTGAGAAATAATAACAAAAATGAATCAAGAGTAGGTTTTATACAGCCGCGCCCAACAACCGGTCCAAATGAGTCAGAAAAATGCATTGCAAAATTGATTGTCGTAGAAGGCGTTTTTCAAACAATTTATTTTGATGAGATTACCAATGTTGAGAATCCCATTGTATCTTCATTATTTACATGAAAGATATTCGATGCTGATCGCTTAAAGTAGCAAAAACTTAGGAAAAGGCTTAAAACTCTATGTTAAATTTTAAACCATAGAGAGTACATTCAACTGATCTTTCCTCTATTTTTGTTAAAGGTACAAAGTCCATTGAGATTAAGACACTAAAAACTGGACAAAGAACATTTCCGTTTTTATTAAGGATGTACATGTAGGGCCTACATGTGATTGTTATCAAATTCTTACAATATGTAGGCGTCTAACTTTACGTTAGGCTTTTGGTCAAATTTCAAAACAAAGCTCGTACAAAACTACTGGGCTGATTGACATGGGTTTTCCCTAAATAAATAATTATAAAAAAGCCTATTGTCTTGTGAAAACATCAAACCATGCTCACGTATATAATTTTCTCTAAATTTGACTTTTTCAAAGAACTGCACAGCGGACCAAATAAAAAAAAAAAGAAAGTAAAAAAACAGTCACAGATTCGCTAAATTTTACTTGATCAATCTGTTCCTCTTTTGGTTTTGCAACTTTTTTTCACCACTAACAGGCAAAACACGCCGAACAGATCAAAGCCTCGGCCATTGCATGTGTCTGTCCTAGTTACTTCAAACCTGAAAACGAAGGTACAAAAATATGGGAGCTTTTCCCCCCACTTATCTCTTTACGATAAGATGCCCAACTTTGATTTCCTCATAGTATACTATCATAACAAATGAGGTCCATTCTAAAATTTGATAATGCCTCTCTATCAAACTATTGATTAGTATAAACAAGAGTTAAATGAAGGCGAAAAGCTGACGGTTTTCTGCGCAGTCGAACTTGTTCCGATTTTTTTTCTCAAACTAATTTATGTTTCTGATACGTAATTACATGACATGATTGTATAGTGACACATTTCTAAGCTAAGATTTCCGGGCACGCTAAAACTTCCTAGAGCTATACAATTCGTAATTTCTGTGAATGCTAAGAGGCCTTGCCTTAGGTAAACATTGTTTATAATGAATTATTATACATGTAACTAGGTTAATCATTAACGAAACTTTAAAAAAATAGCAGTAAGAAATCATTTTTTTAACTTTGAATAATCATCAATCAAGTTTAAAACATGACGAGGACAGGTTGTGTAAAAACTGTACAGACAGCAGTTATCTTAAAAACGTTTCAGTACTTGGTGAAGTTACCATTGCCTGCTAGACAAAGTATTCAGTATGGATATTGCTGTTGTGTGACTATTGTGTTGCAGAGGCCGTCGTAGATTACATTGAACAAGTAGCAGCAGCTGCTCCCAACACACCCTTCTACTACTACTGTATCAACTTTGTCACAGGAATTTACCGTAAGGCTAGTTTTTTAAAACCTCTCTTGTTTTCTTCTACCAATTGCCACTTTTTATGAATGGTATCAAATTTTTATTTTACCACCAGTTGGGATCATGAATATTCCTTTTTAATCTGTAAAGGTTTAAATTTTGGATGTACATGTATCATTTATAAGCGTGTAAAGTCTAGCTTTCAACAATCTGGATTATTATTACATTTTCTGCTATCTTTTGGAAAAATCATTTTAGACATCAAATAAGTGGACATAATATATGCAAGCAACTTCTTTGTCCTCCCCTCTTCATTTTTTATCTTTGCCGCCAGGGCACCTCAGATAGTTTCACAAACATAGAAATTACAATTACGTTCTAGACAATGCTAACACTTTGTTTGTTAAATAAAGCATTTTAACACCGTCTGTTGACTGGATTACTGATAGATTCTTCATGCTTATAGGGGTCAAAAGCCTAAATTCTGTTTCGAAGGTGAAAACACCTCACATTCTCATAACCTCTCCCTCAGTGAACTCTGCCAAAGTAATGGAGTTGGCAGGCAAGCGCATCCCGACACTGAGGGGTATCAAGTTTTCCTCCCGTGAGATACTCACACTTTTTGACTGTAAGCAACTCTGTGACGGCGTGTTTGACCTCATGATCGGGTCTGATGAGGTAAGACTCTGAGTAGGTTACTCATTAAACTTAACCTAGGGGTTCAGCTGGTTTTTTTTGTAATAAATTTTGAAAAATATAAAACACTTTTCAAACGGACAATTACCATTATCATCATCATCATCATCATCATCATCATCATCATCATCATCATGTCATCGGTATTCTCTTGTCATCCATTAGGTTTCATCTCGAGCAAGGGTTTAACATCTTTTTTTTTCAACCATTTCTTCTTGTCCAGCGTCATTTTTAAACTTTCACCAACCGCAATGTCAACTGTTCTCCCATTTAAGTCTTCAGAAAACTACAGATGCATACTCGTTCAAATTTATGTTTATGTCACCCTCAATCGTGAAACCTTCCTGGTCTTTAACTTGCATCATCATACTCACAATCAAGTGAGCCTACATCGTCTCTTATCATCATTTTCTTGTTATTTTGTCGGTGTAGATGGTGGACTTTCTATACTCGCCAATTCTCACATACAACACCATTCCTTTAACTTTTCTGTTGGCGTCTCTCAAAATTTTCCCGAACCCTTATCTTTGAATATACATGTTTTTTTTAAACCACCAACACCTGGCCAGCAATACTTAGCTGCTCTGAGCCTGGGCATTCGGACACCAGTACTGAACGGTCCTGTGGGGCCAATCTTCAAGAGGCTGGTCAAAGCTTACGACGCTGGGGATATGGAAACAGCTACGAAAGAGCAAATAAATGTCAGGAAGCTCAGAAAAGTTGTAGATAAATATGGTAAGCCTAAGAGCACAACGGTAAGAATTGCAATTAGGATGATACAGCGATGTCAGTGGAAGTGAACGAGACAAGGCTCGTGTGGGATCTTCTTTTGCGGCAGTTATTACAATACTGATGACGTCGGAAAATTTAATTATTTTACGTGTTGGTAAAGGTGGGGGGTAATATTATGGTGAGTAAATATGGTAATACTAAAACGGGTAGCTCAGTAAAAGATCCCAGTGACAACAGCAAGATGAGAGAAGAGAAGATAAAACTTTATTCATTCATTAAAACGGAAGTCAATTTGTATAAATGTATATAGAATGTAATTTGGCACATTAAAATCCATGCTTTTAGCACTAAACATAATGGTGCATCAATGTAAATAATTATTTGTTGTAACTTTTGATCATTATACAAGCCATTTGACAGCTACCATGGCGAAAGAGTTACCATGTACATTTTTTTTTGTCAAAAATAAGAAAAAACGATATTTTCCTTGCAAACTGAGAAAGTAATATACACGAAATTAATTATGAAGGTAGGTAAAAGTGAATAGTGAACAGGTACGAGTATAAGTTAACTAAGTATGTGCGTGTTAGTGAACGAGACAAGAATGTTGTTGGGTCTTCGATGTTATGATTTCAATAGCCATGGTGAAGGTGACGAAAACGTTATATAATTCGTGTACTTAATGTCTTAGATGTCTATAATGGGTATATATATATATATATTTATATATATATACATATATATATATAGAAGTGTGGTGGCGAATTTCGGTTGTGTGGATAATGACTGCGATAAATTGGTACTGTATACACAATGGCAGAAGGTAACAATGGTCAATTCTTTGATATTCATTAGATTTATTGATGAAGGCCTTCAGATAAATTTAGCGTATCGATACAATAGACATTGTGGTACTGCGAAGATGGGTGTGGGATAAACTTTTATCTCATACACTATGTATAACGTAATGGTAATAGCAATGTTTGAAGTAGTGATTGTATTGATGTTTTAAGGGATGAAGAATTATAATCAGCGTTGCAGAAAAAAAGAGCCTCACTTTTATGAGTTTTGTTTTGTTCTAAATTGATTTTGACATGTCGTAGAGGCATTAACAGGTTTTACATAAGGCTGGTATACAATATCCTCTATCAGCCAATAAAGATTTTACTTTAATAATCTACGTACCCCGGTATATATGGCCCCGTTTATTAACCTTTGATGGCGACTCAAGAGACTTTTAAAAGGACTGAATTAATTCAGAACAGTATTGTTTTGCTTTAACTTTTTGCCTGAGGAATTTCCGTAATGATGCGAAGTGCACACAGCCAAACATGGGTATGATGGAGCATCGATAGACCAAGATTTCGATTTAAAAATTAAGACAACCAATAACCAGACGAGTGTTATTGAGGAATTTCTGTTTACATCTCAGGTGGTGGCCCGGCAGCGGTGAAGGCTCTGGCCAAGTGTCTCGGCCTGGACTTAGGACCTGTACGCCTTCCACTGGTTGACCTTCCAGAAGACAAACTGCCAGCTCTGAAGAAAGACCTCCAGGATATTGGCATCTTAACAGTTAATTAGACCAACAAAATGTTTGTTAAAGCCCAAATTAGAAAATTAAATCGTATGTTTTAAAGTTTGGTCTACCGTAGCTTCTTAGACTAGTTTAAAATGCCTTATATGAAATACTCCAAAGGTTTAATGTGAGAATTTAGTTTTACAGTCATTGGCAAGGTCTTGTGTCGTAATGCACTGGTTATAGTTGCATCTATTCTAGAGGCATATTACATGCAATGTTAAAGAATTTTAGATTTAAATAACATTTGATGTTCTCTAAATTATTGATAATAAAAAATGAAATTATGATAGACATGTACAAATAAAATAATACACCACTACTACTGCTACTGCTCGTTTGTAACGTAGTCGATATTTTAAATATTTCACAACATTAATTTTTCTTAAGAAATCTTTTGTCAATAATAAAAGACTTGCTGTACCAGCCGGGGGCAATAGTGTTAAATACACATAGCCAACATTTGTTTCTAAATGGCTCATTCTTTCATTAAGAAAGAAAAAAAAAACATATAACAAAAATTTGTGTTTTTTTTTGTTCTCTTAGGACAGTTAGACATTTGTATCTATTGTTTCATTTTAAATTATCTTGTGTAGCATTGGCTCTAGGAATAACATACTCTTGACATCAATTATACAGTTACCACAATAAGATACCGGTACTTACAATGTAATTATATACATATATAAAGTGAATTTCGCTAAAAAAGGTTTTCCTATGAGAAAAGAAAGCTAAAGATTGTATCGTTTATGAAAATAAAGAAAAGAAGAAAAAGCATTTGCCTTTTAAAATGACATATTCTGCAATGTATGAGAAAGAGCCTGCACAGGACAAAAGTGTCATTGTTTTATCATCTCTATAGCTGTTTTTTTTAAAGTAAAATCTAACCTTCTTGTACCTACAGTGAATACCCAGATTTACCAGTTTTGTCTTCGTGGCTTTTGTTAAATTTTTATGCCGAATATCTCTAAGTCAAACCTCATATATGTTAAGCAGTATCACTAAGATGAGTTGTGTTAATGTTTGATTTGGAAAAAAATGAATGTGGTACATATGTTTCCATCAAAGAATAAAAAAATACAAAAAAAAATTATGTATGTGTACATGTAGATGTTGAAGGAATATTTATAATGCATTTCATCAAAACCATAAAGCCTATAAAATAATGGCTGGGGATAAGATTTTGAAGAACGGGATTAATTGGTGATCCCTTTAAACTTAACTCTTTTTAAATAAGCAATCCTCCAATTGGTTTTTCCTCACATTTTCCTAAGAATGATAAAATGATGCTCTCTTATCTTCCACATGCAGTAAGTTTAGGTGACAATGAAATAGTAAAACACATTTTCCTTGCCTTAAAGTTAAAGAACTTTTAAAGAGCTTTCGAACAAGGTATTTATATCTCTAAATGTCACAATTCTGCAACAAGATTCACTTTGTGACATTGCAGATAATACTGCACATAAATGTATTCCGTATCTCATTTTGAAATGAATGTTTGAATAACCTTTCAAGATGTTTTGAATAATATAAAAGTGATGAACTTTTTCAGTTTCACATTTATTTTTGTCCCTTTACCGGTACCTGACAAACAAAGCACGGACAGTGTAGTGTATACAGTATTGTAATAATATTATAAGCTGAAACTATCGATATTATCATCAACTATACATTCTTTGACTGTAAGTGCAAGGGAAAAAAAACAAAAGATCAATGCAGCTACCATGATCGAAACATTCATGTGACACACGTTCTAAAAGGAATAGAATAAAAAATTAGAAGCGGAATTCATCAAATCAAATGGAACTATCCATCCATGTGATAGTGAGCAGAGATAGTTCAAATACTTGCATTATCTCTCGTGTGAGTCTGTGCTTTTAGAAGTTGAATATAAAGTATGATTCACATGGTTTGTCGCGGGGAAAATCTATATCCTGGCTGAGTGCCCCGTTAGACTAACTTAGAGAGAGCATTATATCGGGGTTCGTTCCACATCTCCGCAGCATACTTTACACAAGAAGTCCTTCTTGGTTCCAATCTTCCTACCCAAATGGGTAGCTGGTGTATAGTAGTACTGTATCAATATTGAGGCACGGCCTGCTGCCTTGAATCTCTTTCCTTTCAAGCTCTAAGTACACGCATTTTTTGTGAGAGACTCAGAGAAAAAAGAGGAGGAGAAAAAAATTAAGGACTAAGGCATAAAGATTGGGGAAGAGGGTAACAGCAGAAGGAAAAGGATAAGGGAAAGAAATTGAAGAACTGAATTAAAAGGGTGGAGGATGAGCAGTAGATGAGGGGAGTGAGAGGAGAAGAGAAAGAGAAGAAGAATACAGGGAGTATAATGATTGTTAGGACGCAGTTCTATTTCTATTAATTCTAATGAGAAAAAGGATGGGATGAGAAAAAGGAAGGAGTATGAGGACAAGAAAAGAAGAATAGGAAAAAAATTGAAGGGAGGCGAAGGAGAAGAAGTGAAGGACACGGGTGGCGAAGAACATAAGGAGATGGAGAAAAATAGGAAATTTTAAAGTCGTTAATTTAAGTTCTAACTTAAGTCTCTTTACTCTTTGTTGGACTCAGCCATAAAATGCGATGCTTAACCTTTAAATTTTGGGATTATATTATATACATGCACCCTTGAATTCACTTTATCAATGTGATCCTTTTGTTAAGCTACAGCTTTGTTTAGTAGTTTGGGGCCAACTTTGGCGGTTTCTTTTAATGAAATTGGCATTTTCTCCTCTAGGCCTTTTTTGCGTTAAAAACGGCATTTATCGCACATTATCAGACTTACACATAGATATGAAATGAGTGTGGTAAGATATCGATATGAAATGAACAAAATATTCGCATCTAGATTTTGTATTATTTAGTTTCTTTTATCTGGATAAAGGGGGCGCAAAAGCTGTAAAGTTTCATGTAAAAATATAAGTAAAAGATTAACAACGCCGACGTTTTAACGTTAGGTTGAAAACGATTCAAACAAATGTAAGCGAGTCGCTTAGAAAGGCTACGTAAGGGTCTTCGACATCAAACTCTTTTTATTTTTAGGAGTGTGTTGGCGATACGGTATAACTATAATCTACATATATATATATACATGTACAATACATGTACTTCTCTTTATTGGGGGCCGAAGCTACTATAAATCGAAGATTCGAATCATACTAAAGGCAGATATTTCGGGCATTTCCACTTAAAGCCTACCTTGCTCCAAAGCTAATTTCATACTTTTAAAATCTTTCAATCATCAAACAAATGTAAGTCTGCTAGATTTAGACATAATGCATTTTTAAAATTCAAAGGAATCGGATGTAAGAGTAGGCCTTATAAACAAGAAGGTTTAAATTAGGATTTAAAAAAAAATTAAGAAAAAAGCTAAAAATAGTATTGTGAATCAATTTTATGAAACGTGCTTAAAAGAAGATCTACACTGTAAAAAATGGACAGAATGGTGCAGGCATTTTGGCGCACGAATGCCTGCTACAAGCGACCGTTAACTTCCAGCGCTGGTAAAGTGGTAGACACAAGCCTGGGCAGAGTCTGAGGGTCTGGGTAAGCAATAAGCCTAAGTAGAGCCCTACAGCCCGCCTCTAGGCCCAACTTAATCATAATGTCTATTAAGTTTTAGTTACAATTGAAATTTAATTGAATTAAGCTTGAGTTAATAGCTTAAAGACTCTTAAAGGGCGTAATGAATATCACTTATTAGGCCACTTTTGCAGAAGTTAAAGAAATAACAAAAGACTTAGTATTGGTGGTAGTATTACTAGAATGGTAGTGATGGTAGCGGTAGTAGTAGCAGCAGCAGTTACTAAAAGTAGTAGGCCCTAGTCGTAGTCGTAGCAGTAGTAGTAGTAGTAGTAGTAGTAGTAGTAGTAGTAGTAGTAGTCGTAGTAATAGTAGTACATGTAGTAGCAGTAGTAGCAGCAGCAACAACAGCAGCAGCAGCAGTAGTAGTAGTATTAGTAGGCCCTGGTAGTGATAGTGGTGGTAACAGTAGTAGTAGCAGTAGCAGTGAGTAGTAGAAGTAGTAGTAGTAGTAGTAGTAGTAGTAGTAGTAGTAGTAGTAGTGGTAGTAGTAGTGGTAAAAGTTGTAGTTGTTGTTGTAGTAGTAATTGTAGTAGTAGTAGTAGGCCCTATTAGTAATAGTGGTGGTGGTGGTGGTAGTTGTCGTGATGGCGGCGGTCGCAGTACATATAGTAGCAGCAGCAACAGCTGCAGTAGTAGCAGTAGTAGTAATAGTTGTAGTTATAATAGCAGTAGTAGTGGTAGTAGTAGTAGCAGTAGTAGTAGTAGCAGCAGCAG
>BMAT01003404.1:51060-77797 GCA_019649035.1 Elysia marginata
CCCCCCTCTCTCTCTCTCGTAAATAACTCCATTTCATTCGATGTTCCTTTTTCTCCCGGACAAACTAGCTGTCTACGCCTAGTCCCGAATCTTTTTCCTTCATTTTCTAACTGCTCTCTCTCTGTTCTATGTTATCTTAAAGATCTTTCAGTTTCTACAGCCCTACTCGCAACTTAAGATCAGGTAATAAAACTCTGTTGTCAGTTCCATGTAAACCATCCAGAAAAGACGCAATAGAGCTTTTGTACAATGTGCACCAGTAGTCTGGAATGCTCTTCACCTTTCCATCAGGGAGGTTACATCTATTTATCAGTTTAAGACCCTATTGAAAACATATTTGTTCACGGTATATGAAGACCTTAATTAGTCTTGTTTTGAAATTCATCCAATGACTGATGGTCAATGTATATCCTTTTTTAATTTTTGTATAGTGCATCTTTTGTTCACTCCTGTTTGTTAGAATTGTTAGTGGACTATGGTTTTTGAACAGAGTTGCCATTATGTTAGCATTGTTTGTTTAGGTAGATAGACTATTGTAAAGGGCTTTGAGCCTACATGTAGGAAGAGGCGCTAGAACATAATTTCATTATTATCATAATTATTATATAAACTTTTTTTCTGGCATAGTGTGCAACAAAGACAATAGACATACACAGTTATTTGAGAGGCATTTAAAGCCAAACTTTTGAACTTTATCTGATTGCCGTTCACAAAGTAAATAAACTTTTGTTTGTTATTATAATCCCCAGATAAAAGCCATCATCTGTACATGTTGGAGTACAAACATGAGAATGGAGAAACTTTCTCAGTCAGCGTATCAAAGGTAAGTTTTTGTCTCTCTACATTGTTGTTTATCTATGTTTCTACCTTGTGACTGCAGTCGAAACATTTGCTCTGACTATCTTTCTCTGTCCTCCATTTCACAAGCAAGATTTTCCTGTGGTACTTCTGTGTCCTGGTCAAGTTGATCAATGTATGTATGTTGCTGTCCACCCACACCTCTTTTTCCATGTTTATGTTCCCATAGGATCAATTCACATGCTATTTCTTTTTTGTTTATCTGGCAGTTGCCGCTGAATCTGAGGCACATTTCCTTTATTGTGGTTGTGATGCTTGGTAGTTTACTGTATAGGGCTTTATTTGGGATCTTGTCCTGCCATGTTACTCCTTTGACTAATACCATCTATGTGTAGGTGCCGTCTAGCTTCATGCTTTCTGCATTTGTTAGTGTCCATGTTACTCTTCAATATAAGGTAACAGTTTATATGGGCACTCTAAAAACTTTATCTTCAGTTCTAGCTTCAATCCTGATCTCCAAACTTTTATTCAATTTGGCCATTCCAATTCTGTTATTTATATCCTTTGAGCAGGTGGTTTATAGTCATAAAGAAAACACAATGACATTTATAATATCAGCATTAAGTAACAATGTAATGCTAATGTTTGTCTGCCTTTGATTTTAACAAACTTGAAATTAGATTGCGCAACATTTGTAGAATTCTTGAAACCTTTTTCCATTGCTATTGCTTTTGTTTCTTTCTTTCATCGTGAAGCCTATACTGGCTCTTATTACTGTTTGCACAGACAACTTTATACATGTACATCTCAGGCACTTCTATCCATTTGGCTGTTTATAACTATATATACTATTATTGTTGCTGCTGCTGCTACCTTAGATAAGTATTATTGTTGTTGTTGCTGATGTTGTCATTCTTATACTGGTTATTGTTATCATTTTCATTAGAACTTTTTGCTTACTTTTCTCAAGATTATTGAATGGGATTCTGAATCTTTTTTGGTACTGAGCTCTACAAATTTCTCGCTAACAGTCCAAGTGAGTCAGATGTCAAACATTCTGATATGAGAGATGCCCTTTTGTTTCCTCGTATTTTCTACATTTTAAATTAACACGGCTCTAATATCTTTAAGTGCAATCTTGAGAATTTTATGCAAATTTAACTTGTGGAAGCTGAGATAAATGCATGGTTGAAAAGTATCAGTGCCTTTTAATGCAAACTTCGTCATGTCTGATTAATTTGCAAAGGTTGCCTAATAAAAAATATAAGACTAAAAATTTGTTGGTGTATTAGAGTATTGCTTATGTCCCTATGAGGTCTTTTTTTTATATATATACACAGATGTAACTGCTCTTTATTATTTTGTGATTTAATATCATTTTTTTTTGTCAATCCACAGAATGATGTACCAAGAACTGTTGCATTAGAAATTGGTGAAAAATTTAAGTTACCTACAGAATTCATAGATGTTCTCACTCAACGCATTGAAGAAGAAATTGACAAAAGAAATGTCCCGTGATGCTCTTATTCCTTTAAGTAGTGTAAGCTTATTCAATCATTCTTTCAGTCCGTCATCATCTCTATCAGCGCAAGCAAGTAGGAAAGCTATAACAATACAAAGACTTTTCATACTGAGCTAACATTGCTGTGATGCCAACTGCTTGACATGCAAGCTAATAGCTGTGTGTCGCTCCCCTCTGCAAACAAAACTATGCAAATCATGGGTAAAAACACATTAAATAAAATGCTTATCCGCAATGCATAAATAACTACATTATTCAAACTCTCTGTGCTATTAAGTATTGCACAAACCTGTTTTCGGGTTGCAATTAGAAATTTTATAACATGAATTACTAACTTAAAAATTATTGGCTGATCCAAAGAAATTTGATTTAAATTACAAGTAAAACTTGAGTTTTGAAGTCTTTTGATTTTGAACACTGTTATCAATGAGTGTACAACATTGCTGCATTCTTCATTCTGCTTTGTTCAAACCAAGAGCAGAATCTAACCAGGATATTGTTTTCATCATATGTCTGATATTGGACTTAGTTTGGACATGACAGTAAAGGATTGCAGTGTTGGGTTTTATCAAGAATACATATTTTGTGGAAGCAACAATTTGGCTTGCTGTTGGAGAGTCGTATAAATTTCAAAATGGATCTATTATTTTGTTCTTGGCATAGAAAAGGATCCAAATTTACTGCATTACTTTGCAGTTGTTTCATAAGCAGTGCAATTGAGTCAAATGTCCAAGATTTTTACCTAAGAAAGAGCCTTTTGAACAGAGATGCCACCAGAAATCTTACAAAAAGCCTTAAAAAATTTTTGAGACACCATACCTGTGTGCAGCGCTGTTGAATTGAATTAACTAAGGCCAACTATAATTTTTCAATATGACTCGGTTGTTTTGCATGAGAAAAATTGACAGTAAGAAGCATAAATTATTACTATCCTGAAGCCTGTATCACTAATGTAATTTTTTCTTACCTGTAGTCATAGTGACCCCTTTAAGAGACTTCAGAGGGCTCTCACATCAATGTTGAGGGAAAAGATACACATTTTAATTTCACCGTCTGACTCACTTGGACTGGTTGCAAGACACACATGTGTTTTTACAATAAAACAAAAATAGCCCTTAGGCTTTGTAGATGGATCAGAAAATACCACTGAGCATTGATTATCTTCCATACATGTACCGGTACTAACCTAACTTTGGATTGTTTGAATACACTTGAATTGAATTGAATGAAATATAGCAGTAGCAGTATTGAAACTTTGTGGGGTTTTTTTGCCCATGGGCTCTTTTGAAAATGACCTCCTCTGTTTTCCCATTTTCATTTTGTGCCATAAAAAAATTGCAATCCTGTTAATTAAAATTTTTTTAAATTCAAAATGTGAGAGAAGTCAGGCCAAAGGCAAATAGTTTTAACGTAGTTGCATTTTCGTCTTTTTTTTAGGTTTTATTTTGGTATATATACATTATTACATATATTTTTTTGTAAGCATGGAAAACCTAAATTGTTTTAGGTAGGCAAGAAAGAGGTACAATTTTATCAATAAGAGTGAGTCAAACAGTGTAAATTAGACAAAATTTGCTGGGTTGCAGCTAGATTCGTTCAAGCCCACTACATGAAAGGCGAAACATGTTCTGTAATGTTTTGAATTTGCTTTAACCTAAAATTTCTCAGATAAAGAGAGGCAGCCTCTAAGAAGAGCATAAAACAATTTTGAAAAAAAAAAAAATGTTAAAAATCCTACCAAGATGTAACATGTTCACTTACGTCTGATTGACCATGGCTGACTCGCACATATTTACTTACCTTCTAATTTCATTTAAGATCTTCCTAACAAATTATAGTTTTATACAGTTTCGGGTGAACTATTCCTTTTACTTTGAAAAATAAATTATTGTAGAAAACTGAAGAAAAAAAATATGAAATAGTTATATAGTGAGACTTGTAATAAGTTTGGCAGGGATTTTTGTGCTTCTTGCAGCTAGCCTCTTTAACTTTGCAACAGTAATGTATTTTTGACAACCAGTAAGATACCTGCAAATTTTGCCGGTTTAAGCAAAGATAATGGAGTTGGTTTAAGTAAAGGTGAAAACAGACATCCAATTGATTGAGATTGGTTGAGGAAAAAATAGACCCTTATATGAGAGGGGTCGCCGACTAATGGTCCTACAATGCCGATGTTATTATCTATAAAAAAGATAACATCCGCTCATGAAAAATACATCAAACCATATAACTAAGTTCGTTCGATTAAAAAAAAAAGCCTAGCGCTTGTTTTCGGGAATCAAAAACAATTTTGCAAGTGTGCATATCAAATCACTGACTTTCGCACACCTTGATGATGGGCGTGAGGCTCTAACCATTGAGCCAACGGCGCTCTGATAATTGTAACAATCTGAAGGAAGTCATGGCTGTTGTGTCTGGCTTGTGAGGGAAGATTAGACTGAAAATGGCTAGACTTCAAATCTAGAGCTTGAAGTGTACTCAGATTTTATTAAACGTAGAAAAGGTCCTTTTCCAGATTTAATTTAGATTCCTAAACAACAATATGGTCTCATCCACCACAGTAAATGTACACTTCCAAATTTGTGGTCACAAACCTCGACCTTGATCTAGATCTAGATCATTTTGCTATCATCTGCCCCGGCATTCTGGCTCAATGGCTGAGCAGTGAGACGACATCACTTTACTACTAAGAGAGACGTCAACTTTTTTATAACTGACAAAATCTAAGAAGATTGATATCTCTATGAATTACTGATAAAATATTCCGATTTTGGTGCATGTCCCTTGAATAGTGAATTATGCTACATATCAACATAATATTGGCCTTTTTTAACCACTCTCCGAGTTTCCAGCATTTTGCAAAAAAATGTAGGCTTAAAACGAAATAATTGTCTCCTACACACAATTTAAAAAAAAAAATCTAGATTATGAATAAGATGGAAATATATTTTATAAAAAGTGAGCATAATTTTATAACTGTTTAATATTTTTTTTATAATAATCAATACTGATAGTGATAAACCACACTGATTCAATTTTAAGAAGCAAATAAACTACAGCAGATAGGTTTTGCTATAGCTGTCACTAAGAATTGCAAAATTATCTTTTGTTATCTGAATAATACATGCAGTTTATCACAAAGACTGTGATCCTAACATATTTATTTATGTACAATGGTTTTGTAGTATTGTATGCCAATGAATGTAAGTATTATAAATGGGAGTGCCTTGTTTTCTTTAGCTTATCAGCATTTTGATGATTTTTTTAAATTGAAGTTTTTAAAGTTTCCTTATATTGTACTTGTCAGCATTAGAATATAGCATAGCTGTTTTGGTTTTCATGAAACCTTAAGAAAGAAAGACAGAAAGAATACTTGTAAGTTGTCTATATGTGTGCATTGTCAGTGAAGATTTCAAACAATATACTATATGGCTTTATGCTTATTTCGCTTTTGAAGTCTCAATAGTTGTGAATAACTTGTGCTTAAAATGGTTCTGGTAAAGAAAATGTTGGGCTAAATTCCAGGCATTTAAAAAATTTCGAGTTATATATGATAAGCAAATATAAGCCAACCAAAAAAAAACAACAAAAAAAACTATAAAATTGCAGCATAATAAAATGTAGGGTGACAAAAGTACCCCTACACACACACCCAATGCTGATATGGTGTAATAACAGTACACTGATAAGGTTAACTATTTGTTTGAAAATTATAAAGGAAATACAAAATAGGACTGCCAAACACTTTCTTATTATCTTAGTTTATAAAAAATTAAGCCACCACTTATTACAAATGTTGCTGTGGCAAGATAAGCTCTCTCTCTATATATAAAACAACATGCATTTGCTTCAATTATCAAATAGCATAAAAAATGATGGGAATAAAAAATCTTAGTTTAAACTTTAAGGTCCCTTTTTTCTATCTCACTGTACCCCGAATTCCAGTTTGCACAAAAATATCTGCCAGTGTCAGCAACATATTTGGAAGACCACCTTGAAGCAGGAGATTCCCTCAAAATTTAACCTGTGCATAGCCTTTGTAACACCTGAATACTCAGAATAGGCCATAACTTAAAAAAAAAACTTGGGTCTAAGATGTTCTTCTTAAAAGTGTTGACTTAAGGTGAATTCTATTCATTACTACTTGTAGTTGTAATAAATTAAACAAAAAACTTAATTGATGCTCACATGACTTCTTTGTCCAGGAAATACCCTGCTAACTGATATATATGAAAAATGCAGTGCCTAGATGTTGGTTTTAATTTTCATCATTTGCGTACATAAAAATTCCGTTTTTGCTGTAAATTTAAATGCTGATTTCATACATTTGAAAAAAAAAAGTGTTGTCTTGTGACACCTTGATTCATTTTACTAAATGTTATGTTTGAGCAATTCAAATATGTGTATATTTAAGTAAATCAATAAATGGTTGTGTCCACATACACCTTGTCGAGTAAGGTTGTGTAAAATGCAAAGTGTCAACTAATCTATGTATTCCTTTACATTGTAGATTCAATACCTGTGATAAGCTAGAAAAATCAATAACATGAAAAATATTTAATTGGGTTCAAGAGAGGTTATTATTTTCAAGTGTTTTCACAACAGCTTAAATAAACAAGAGAGGACCTTTCTTTAAGCCTTTTTAATTCCATAGGTAGATTGCATCAGGTGTAATTGCTATTAGTATTAGGAAAAGATTTGTATCAAGTTTGGGTTTTACGACCCTGGAGCAAAAAAAGGGCACTACATGTATCTGATGTTTGTGTTTTTTGTAATTGTATTAAAAGAAAAACATTATGAAAGTACTTGTGTTTAGAGTGAATTCCCATTGTACAATATTAAAATTAAGCTGTCATTGACAAAATATTTATAACACTTTTTATTTACACCACTAGTCAAGAATATTGTACATCTGAACAATATTCAAATACATTTAAGCCTTATTTTATTTGCAACTGTGTTTGTTTTTTGCAATGACTCGCATTTGCATTAATTTGATTTATTTTGTTTTTGTTAAAGATATATTTTAAACATAAGTGCACCAAATAGGCGTGCTTATTTGATTTATTTTTTTTATTTATCTAAGAAAATAGATCTGAGAAGGAAGTGCTCAATATACAGCATATAACTTGATATGTTTGAGGGTGACATTTTTAACAATAAATTGAAATGATAGGCATAAGTATGCAATTTTGTTTAGCTTACAGGTATGCCTAGATTTTAAACGTAAATGTGTGGGGTGGCATGATCATTTTCTTTCAAAGTAATTCCCTTACATTCAACAGGAACCTTTGCAAACACTAGCTAAGCCTTGTGTTTACTTCTTTTTTTTTTTTAGTTTTGGCAACATTACGTGGAAAGTCTTCATACTATTGCACATGAAGGAACAGGTCTAGATCTAGATTTGATCCTGTAATAGATTCTCAAATAACCTCAAAACATCTTGGGGACAAATTAAAAAGTTCAAGATGAAAAAGAAGATATAGGAAGATTTTCTATGTGCCTGTGTCCACGACTAGAGCTAAACCACTGATGATATTGATCGCTTGAATCATCGATTAGCATTTTTCTACTCTCTCTTTCTTTTCTTTTGCAATTTGAGAGTTTAGCAAACAATTTATGAAAAATTGCCAGATGGACATACAATCTTTTGTTTTGTTTTAAGTTCACATACTGATATTTTACATGTGAAGAAAAATTATAATGAAATTTAAATGGGTGAATAGTTTTCTGTTTTTCTGAAAGTGCATAAAAATGGCCAGGTGCATGCTTATAGCACAACTTATGTCTACAACGTTTGTTATAAGTATGAATTGGAATTTTCCTCTCATTTTCAGTGGGTTTTTTAAAAATCATTTGCCATCCCTGACATTAAAATGCTGCCAAATATTGTAAACCCTTCAAAGAATGAATAAGCAATAATGTTAAATTACTCTTCCAAGTAGAGGTACTTTTTTGTTTTAGTTTTGACCTGTTATTATGGATTTTTGAAGAATTATTTGGCTTGTTTGATGAGGTGATCTGCAGGTCTCCAGTCAAGTTTGGAGATTTTTTGTTTCTTTCACATTTGCTTTAGTAGTTTTGAATTGTTTAATACTAAAAATAAAACGTTAAAAATTTTTAAAAATAAAATTAGTTTTCCAAAATAAATAGTCTATTTGTTATTTTCTATAGTGTTCAACTTTATAAAAAAAACTGGACTACCGACCCTGCACCTAGCATGCCTTTAAAAAAAAAAAAAACAGCAAAAAAGGAAGCGGAAGAAAGGTGAAAATAAGTGTAGCAGAAGAGTTTTGCATAACAAAACAACACTTTATCAAGTTCAATACATAATATTGTTTATAAAAAAACAAGAAGAATTCACTGTATTGTGTCTTAAAAGATTATTTTTTTTTTTTACATATGTATTTCAAATATGAGTTGAATATAATACATGAGGATAAAAGCTAGAACAATCAAAGTGAAACAAGTTTACAGCCATCACACTTTCCACATTTTAAAAACCCTTAAAAGTCACAAAAAATAGTACAAGTGTAACTGCAAGGCAATACATGTAGCTTATTCTATGAAAAAAGATTCACTAAATCCTTCAGTCAATCTAAAATCTAGATAAGCTTTGTAATGTGCTTTGGAATTGATAAGTAATGGCCTGGGAGAGAGGGAGGGCACAGTTGGTACAGAGGAAGTTTGTGTGCATTGCACCTTCAGCTATCATGGGGATAAACGCTAGTTTGACTGGAAAACTTTCTTGGCAGAACTGGCATTTGTCATGTCCTAAAACCTCCATCTTTGTGATTGTGTGGTCAGTTTCTACATGTATTACTAACAGCTGTTTTGAAAAGCATTGTCCCCAAATTTATTGCTGAAATGTAAGAGGCTTTGAGGTACAGGGGTTGATGTGTTAAGACTTGTGAATTCAATTCTCAATCATCACAGCTCTTGGTGCAATTGCTTTGAGAAAAAAAAAGTCCCCTTTCATCAACCCACCAAACTGTAATTTTTGTGATTGTACACAAGGATGTTGAAAAACAACAAACCTGAAAATAAGATGAGTATTAGTATTACACCTCACATAAAAGTCAAACATAACTTGTGCAATAATAAATGGATAGAAAAAAAAAGGACATGTGGCATCCCTGAGCGTACTTGACTAAAGACAGTGCTTGAAATTTGTAGAATGCTAGTAAAGTAGTATGCTGGTTGGTTGTTTGAATTTAGACGTCTCTTTTCAACTGCAAGGTTATATCAGAGATGGCGCTTGGGAAATTGAAAGCGTGCTGCCACACTGTGATGCAAGGAGCGCTTGCACACACAACACACAGTCACATTATCCTGACACCGGGCCGCCCAGACTTAACACTAAATCCCCTATGCCAGACACTAGGCGGATCAGCTGCTAATACCAATTTTAAAGCCCTTGGTTTGACTTGGCCGGGGATCGAACCACGCACCTCCGGATCTCTGAGAGAGTGTTTTACCGCTAGGCTACAGAGCCGGAGAGAGTATGCAACTCACGCTGTATGCTTCTGCTGAGCCAACTGAGTCTGTGAACTTCTAAATAGACAGCAGAGTACTTGACAAACTAGGCTTGCCGGAATAATCACCTTATAGACTTAAAACAACTAAAGACATAAAAAAGAAAAGAGTAAAACCACCTGTAACAACTGAACACCCAGATGCCTCTCAGGCCTGCTACCCTTCGCTTTACGTCATTGTAAAAGTTCAAGTTTACTTTGTCTTGTTGTTTATCAGGTTATCCACAAATGCAAATACTGAGTTTCCAAAGACCTTTCTTCAATTAGAACTTCATTACTTGATACCAATTTCCGCAAGTACCCGTTTGCTTCAAATTTCTACAATTGTTAATTCGACATGATTATCATTTGTGAAATAAAATCTCGCATGTTGATTACAGCTAACTGAACTCAAGATTTTTAATCATACCATGTGAAAGTTAACACATTATTCTTTTAGAGTAGGAACATTATTATCAAGACTATCGTATTTACAGTCATTGCACAAATTACATTAACTAAATGCATTTGTATCCTCTATAAAACAACAAACTACACGACTACTGCATGTGGGAAAAAAAAAGACAGTGGCAAAATGTACATGAATAGTAATAAAAAAAAAACCCTTGAATTTATATGATGATAAACTTGCTCAAAGGACAATAATAGCTATCTGCACTTTCACATTTTAATTGAATAAAATCTTTAAAAAAAAAAATCAAGTGCTATTAAAACAAGCTTTAGCTAAGAAAAAAAATAAAACAACAAAACGTATATCTTTTCCTTGTAATCCTGAATAACTACTATTATCCCATGGAATAAGAGGGGCAATGGGGCTTAGTGTTAATTATCTTGCATTGAACACATACACTTCAGTGGCATAAAAGATATAAAATTTAAACATAAGATGAAAAATATGGACATTTACATACTTAAACATATTGGGTTTTGTTTATGGATCCAACAAAATGGCCCTAAACTTTTTGCACTAGTTGGAACCTAGGCTAGAATTAATAAAACAAGAAATGACTTCTTTGAAGAGTTTCTAGCTGCTTTGAGAAGTTCGATTCTCTTCAATGTACAACAAGGCTGTAAGTGTAAGAATATTGCTTAAAATCACTTCATAATTTTCCTTTAACGGTAACTAGATCTTTGTAAGTATAAAATGAAAGTTGTGTCAAGGAAGGCACTACGGTTCATCAGCTTTCACATCAACAACTCTGTACATTGTCATGTGAAGGAGAACACAAATTTCACAATAGCAAATACCAAAGAACATTGACAAAACTTTGAGTCGAGACACATGTCTTAGTTTATCATCTATCATGTCACAATAAATTCTGCACAAAGAGAAAAACAGTCCCTGCTGCTAAATACGAAATGTTTTTAACATAAGATCTCATCCACTGATTGTATGATTTATAGATTGACTTAAGATAAAAGAACTAAACAAAAAACTAAAGCTGAGACTGTACTCACTTGACTGTACACAATCAATGGAGAAATAAAAAAATCATACGGCGGAGTTAAAAAACAAACATAAAAAGGGAGAATGTTTAAAACTTGACAGGTAAAAAGAAAACAATGAAAAACCTAGAATGTCATTTTCATACTTCATCAGAACAAAAACTTTAACACCACATACAAATCTCAATCAAAAAGGTGTGGTGGCACAGGAAAACCCAATCAGACCTCCCATCTGAACATTTTAATATCTTGCCATTTCTGCATTCCCCACTCGTATCTGAGAATAATGCACTATGCTTTACTAAAAAGTAGAACCTGAGATTGAATTTAAATATTTGCTGCAAGATAGAATAACAAGAACAGAGAAAAAAGCCTTTAAAATTTAGACAACTGAATAAATCTGGCGCACAGTGTTTTGCAAAAATCAAAATAAAAATTTTTTACAACTGTAATTTGCATCTAAAATGTTGCAGAAATGGATAAATTTCATTAGGGCAAAAAAACTGACTGAAGACACTAAAGCTGCCTTTAAAAGCTTATGTACAGTAGACCACACCTAAATTGAAAACAGCTGAACCAAAAAGAAATCAGTTTTGTTTGGTCTTTTTCTTCTTTGTTATTAAACACAAGATAAACCAAAAGCCCCTGGCAGTCAAACTGGTTAAACTGAAACAAAAATCCCCCAGTCAGCTAGCCACCACTGAAAAAAAATTTTTTTCAATCAAGGCAACCCTTCCCTCTTTCCAAAAATAGTAACAAAGCCGTACCCCCTTTGCTGTCGAGCTATAAATCAACAATGTCACTAGATCTACATCTGTGTAACATGCACTGCAATCTTCCATGTGAACACAAACATTGAGAGTGCGAGACTTCTCTTTCCCTCTCACTGGGTCCAGACTGTGACTGTGAAGTCAGGCAAGCATTGTTGCATCCCCGGATGTTAAACTGTAGACATATGGTCGAACATTGTTAGATTAGCTTGGAGTTTGGAACTGTCACAAAAAACTAGTCTGTGCAGAAAGACAAATGAGAGAGGCAATTGCAAAAAAAAAAGATCTTGTGTTTGAGGTTTTTGCACGCTCTACGGGTGGTTTGTTTGAATAAATTAATAGTATTTGTGTACTCATCCCAAGTTAAATAAGCGGTTTGTTTGAATTGAATTAATTAATTAATACCTAGGCCAAGATTAAGCAGTAATATGATTTGTTAGTTTAACTAAGGCTGTGTGGACTTCGACATTAAGCACAGAGTAAGATGTACATAGTAGATCTAGCTTTAATTGACTCCGAGCCAGGAATGAAAACAACTGAAGATGTAAACATACGCAAAGAAATGTTTAGTTGATCCATTTTGTTTAACTTTTTATTAGACTAATATTAATGATAGGATAAAACTCATACAGGAACCATAAACTGTAGAACTGTGGGTAGTAGTCACCCATTTAATGATTTACAGAAAGTGCAAAACAAAAGAAATAATGCAATCTGTTCAATTTCAACCCTTTAGCATTACTGTGACCTTAATCTGGGCCTTCAAATTAGACAGCGAAAAGCCGCTTAAAAGGCATACTGCCCCACCAGGTTTTTTTATTCCTACCGTTTGAGTCTTTATTGGATTAGACCGAACATAAAAACTCTTTGCATAATGTCAATATAAACACGAGGAACCAAATACTATAATACTATAACCAAAAGTTATTTGTGCACAACAGAAATTTTGAATTTACGTCCAATTGTTTGGTTTTCAATCAACCAGCCTTGGCTACAGCTGAACTGTATCTCAGTTTGCTCCTTGGTGACTGTTTTCTTCTGAGCCATCACACATATATAAAATCGATGACAATAAAATGGTCGTTGCTGCCTTATTTTATTTCCATGCCTGTGTTTTTATATGCCATTAAAGGAAAAACAGGCGATCTGACAAGCACTCTGAGGGCTCTTTATGGATACTTTCTCCGACGAGATAGGCCAGCTTGTGAGCATACTGAAAAAGAAAACCAACAACAAATAAGAACTAAACTTGCAACATAAACTGATAGGAAAATTTGGATAAAGAAACAACCTCACACTGCACAGTAGACATTAAAACCTGTTTCTCTTCATCGTCAGTTTCCTAAGCATAACATAATTAAATTAGACTAAGCGTATCTCTTCTTTTATTATCCATCTTCCAACATGAAAATGTTAGCAAATCTTTCAATCATTCAACATAAAACTGCAAAGATGCATAAATAACAAATGATTTCTGGGAAGAAAAGTTATTTGGCATTGCACTTTAAAACTAATTGGAGGAATCAAGATAGGCTACAACTTAAAACTTTCGAAAGGAAGCAAGCTACCTGGCAAGGAGCGGGCACTCTCACGGTACCAGGCCAGTTGTAGTAGAGATGAGTCATTTTATAGGTCAGTCTCTGCATGTAGCCAGGTGCCAGGTCCAGGCCATCATCTACCACAATGTAATGCGTGGGACTCACTGTGCCCTGACGCACATGTTGGGAAACAATGAAGAAGTCATACCTACGACAGATGGCCAAAAGGAAAAGAAAAAGATGTTGACAGAATAAAAACAACTCTTTGGTGCATAAACCTGCAAACATACAACTTGGAAAATATGTCAAAGGCACCTTTGTACAAGGTTGGGGTGACTTTCCTAAATTAACTCAATGCACACATATCACTAATTGATCTGCTCTAAAAGTTCTTACCATCATAGATGTATTGCCTAATTTTGTCCTAAGAAAGTAAAGTGTAAGTCAGGTTTGTATTGCTCATAAATTCAAAGTCAAGAACACTACATATTGTTGAACATGAACACTGACACTTTCATTGCTGTTTTATCAGATTTTAAACTTTGAAAAAATTTTACTACCAATTTTTACTATCAAGTTTAACTAAAATTCAAGCAAAAACCATCTTTTTTCAAAGAAAAAAGAATAAAGCATTCACATTGCAATATTTTTGGACACCACATATAGACTGACCAGTCTCTCCGTGTAACAACACTGTCCACAACTGTTCCTGGTGGTGGGTTGATCATGCTGCCCCTGTCTCTATCCTAAAATTAAACACAATCAACAACAACAAAAAATTTCCATGAGAAAAGGCAAACAGATGAGAAATATTTTCTTTTAGTTTCTTACGAAATCTGTTTCTTATATCTTAAAAACCACCATGCGTAGAACATTTGGAACAAATACCTTTTGATATGTACGCTACTTAACATCTAAACATTTCTGCCACCGATGCAGCTAGCTGTAAAATGCTGCCCCATAGGTCAACTTGTCTAGCTCTTCTTTGAGCCACCTTTGTTGAAAAAACAACCCTTTCCTGATTCAAATTGTTGTCCCTAAAGAGATTATTCTTCATGTTGGGAAAAAGTAAAGGTCAGCTGATGCCAGATCAGAAAAATATAAAAAATGATTGAGTAATTCCATGCTGTATCAATGTGAAACTTTCTTCACCACTCTGAATAAGCGCTATATCAGAGTTTGAAGCATCTTTCCAACTCAAGGGTCTCATTTTGTCTTGAATGATTCTTTTGTAATAGTTTTAAAGTAGTACACGTATTTGCGTAAACACACCTCAAATGCTACAGTGACAAAGGCAATTGATGCATTTATCTATGCAATCACTGCCCTTCCAGATCTCAAAACATCAAATTAGGGTTTTCATTTTTTAAACCTACAAACCCTACCCACTTGCACTAATTATTGAAGGATTATGGTCTTCTGTTGCAGATACTGTATTTTGATGATAATCTTAAGGAGTTCCCCTAAAGAAAACAAAAACTTAATGATTATTCTGATATCATGTCTGGGAACCAATTCTCTCAAATTTGTGACATCCATTTTGCTGGAAAAGCTCATGTGATAAAGAGTAAACAAATAGTTATGACCTCATATCCTTCTAATATAAAGCCTTGAAACTATTAAGTGATTTTCCTAAGTGTTGGTCTTGACGTAGGTGCAATTTTAAACACATTAGGTACTATTTGAAGATTTTGCAGGAACAGTGAACTTACTAATGGAGCAGACCTTTTATAAGGTGCATTTCAAATAGAAACATGTCTCAATAAATTAGTGCATGGAATTTTCAGCAGTATTGCCACTTTACATTAATGACTTCACCATAATAATGTATCTCACTCTTTTCTTTTAAAGCATCTAACATTAGACGCTTGGCCTAAACAGAGAACTAAAGCATAATTACACACATACTATAATATTTTCAACATGATTATAGGGAATGAGATTTCAAAAAGAGTAGCAGAACTTTCCTGGTGTCTCTCCACTATCTTATGAATACAAATATTACAATCTTTTAAAATTTATGCGACAGATTTATTGTGAAGATAAACTTTTTATTAGCTCCATAGTTTTTAAGTTCTAGATGTAAAATCGTTTATAAAAGTAAGAAACTTACCCTACAATCTAGGTCTAGATTACAATAACCACTATAGTATTTTGGAGTGTTGTCTTCTGGAAAAGGGACGTTACTCTTGTTTTACCTCTAATCTCATTCCCTATTGTTACTTTTGAAAGCTTCGTATCTCTAAATACAGGTGAGGAAACCAAAAAGCTATGTTTCCTTTAGATAGCTGATTCCATCTAGGCAGGCAGCATCAAACAAGTAAGATATGTTAAGTCTTAACTTTAAAAGAGAACAATTGCAGAATAAGCTGATGAGATCTTGCAGATTTCTTACCCTGGCGTAAATCCTTGTATTGATGCGTTTCTGGACACAGACAGTTGTACACTGTGGGGCATACTCCCCGAAGCTGGAGAAGCAGCGGTGCAGCTGTTTCACTTCATGGTCAGCCAGCATGCTGAGTTGGCCGTCACCCACACCATCACGGTAGATTACAATCTTCTCAGGCAGGAAATGATTTTCCTACACAAGCACGAATAAAAGTTGCAGATTAATTTTTTAATGGTTTTATTGATGTGAGCAAAATAAAAATTGCCTTTCTAAGTCAGATAATTTTCATATTTTTGTGATGTATGCTTTTTGAAGTTGATTACTAATCAAATGCCAAAAAACCCCCCACAGAATCTAATTTTAACATTTCGCTATATAGCTATACATATAAAGTGACAAAGTTTGGTTTCCAGCATTTACCAATGCATGTAAAATACAGTAGAATCCATTTAAAGCCAACATCATTCAGGTAAATTGTTCCTTTAAGTCAACTCAGTTTGAGAGTTCCATTTTCCATTTCTTTACATATGTGTAATGGCCTGGGAAAAGGGCGTAATTGAAGGAAAGTCTACTTTTAAAGCCACCAATTGCCTTCAAAACTACAATTCAAGTACTTTAAAATGGTTTTTAAATTTTGAAATTATTTCAAGTAGTTATTTTTTTACATTTTTTTAAAGATTACATGCATGCGGAACAAGAAAACGAGAAAAACGCATTTAAAGATTCTGAAGTGATTTTTATTAATAAATTTACATAAAAGTGAAAAAATGTAAATACTTTAGGCTAAGTACCATAAAAAACATAAACAGTAAAAGAAAGAACATGGAAATCCAGTTAGAGTTCTTTGCTTTTCCTTTCTTAGCCTTTTTGGGTGAGGCTCAGGGTCAAAATCCGTGTCCAGCACTCTATATTCAACCTTCACAATTTGGCTTGGGAGCAATAATGTCCTTGTTCTGGTCATAGAAAACTTACAGATATCTTTGGAAAGGTAGTTTTGTTTCTTTAGGTCCACTCCAGCTGGCTTTGTAACATATCAGAATATAATGGGAAATAGGAAGGCATACTTAAGGAGGTTATTTCACGTTCGAGCTCTGCTGCCTAGCACGCCGCAATAGACCCATCAGCCAGGAATCAAAAGTGGTGGAAGTGTTTAACATCAGGAATTTTTTAATTAGAATGTTTAGAGATGCAATCCAGTGGTGTGATAGGACAATACATTCCCAACTTCATTGTAGCTGGATTGGACCAGGTTGTTCATCTTGGATAAAGAGATCACCAAGATTGCTGACGCAAGTCTTTCTGTAATGGTGATTGATCAGGCGGAGTGTTAAATCTGGTGCAAATTTGATTATGCTCTATGATAAGGAAGCCGAAGGTAATGGATGCGGTGCAACCTGAGTGTGAGGACTATCCTTGGAAAGTAGAGCAGCACTTCTCGTCTTGCCCACTTCAGTTATCAGGCTTATTAGCACACTGAGCCACTTTGTAGCACCTGAGGAGACACACATATATTTTAAAAATCAGGACTTAAATATGTTAAGCATAATTTTAATCACAACTTAAAAATAATATGAGACCTCAAATTTTGGTACCACTCCAAGCATAAAAGCACTGAAAGTACGTTCAGAATGCTTGCAGTTTAGATAGCCTACATTTTAAATCTACAAAATAGAAGTGCTAACATCATTTTTCTTTTTACTGATATTTTCCTCTGCTTAGAATTTCATACTCATCTTCATAAATAGCTTAAAAACACTTTGTTTTCAATAAATGTATATACTATATATACAGTACCAGTCTTTTCTTCTTTTTTTTTATAACGAATTATTACTATTTTACCTTTACAACTACTACTACTACTACTACTACTACTACTACTACTAGTACTACAATACTACTACTACCACTACTACAGTAACTATTACAACTACAGACAGGAACGGCGTTAAACTAGATCTATACCAGATCTAGAACTAGATAGATCTAGGCTGGATCTAGCAATCTAAACCTAGATTCTAGACTAGACTAGATCTAGATCTAGTAACCTAGATTCTAGATCTAGTAACCTAGATTCTAGATCTAGTTACCTAGATTCTAGATCTAGATCTAGATCTGGTTCTAGATCTAGATGAGATTTGAAACAGAGTAAGTGTTGATGAATGCCAACCTGTTGAATCCAATTCGTCATCTGAATCTGAATCTTGTCTCTCTTGGATGTAGTCAGCGACAAAACCGCGCAAATTGTCTTTTAGTGTCGATTAAGTCGGAGCAAATGAGAAGATCGGCAATGTAGCGTCATGTCTCCATGGTCACCATTTTTTGTTGTCAAGGAGGTAATCTGCTAATTAGTTCTTATATGAGAACGATTTCGGCCTCCATAAAAATTTCTCAAACTTTTTATTTGAAAGTTTATTTTACTATTTGTGTTTGTTCTTTAAAAAAGTAACAAAGAGACATTATCTAGCTCGAGAATCGGGGATTATATTTTTATAGTGTGGAAGCTTTTACAGCTGTTACTGAAGTCGTTTATTAAAATCAATGCGCGAGATCGGTAGAACCTGAACAAGGCTGTACCGTCTGCTAATGGATACTCGCGTATGCTTTAAAGTTTTAAAAACAACAATTTTAAATACGCATTCGGTAGTTTTTTATGTTCGTCTATCAATATTAACAAAAAATTAGATTAGAAAAAGCTAATTTCTACCGTTTAATAAACATTTCATGATACACTCGTTTTTGGGATGAGACAACTGAGACATGCCTATGTTTATTGTCTGCGCACTATTGGCTCTTTTGCAGGATTCATGCGCAGACGTTCTCACGGTCTAGGTCTAAAATTTTCCGTTACATAGATATAAAATACTGCATAACTCCTCGAACATTTAAGGCTTCGCCATGACCCCGAACACAGGCCTTGCAAACAAAAATGGGCCGATTTCGGATTATTTCATCATGAAAAAAATACAGTGGTACCCATTTTTAATGAGAACTAGAATAACGAGAACTGTTGGTATAAAGAGAGATATAAAAATCCCCGTTTTTGTCTCTATTTGAGCCCTATAATTTTTTTTGGGAATAACGAGAACCTAAGTCAGCTTAGCCAGAAAAATCTCGGTAATAACGAGAACAGAGTGTTCAGAAACCCAGTGCGATGAGGCGGCTGAGAGAGTGGCGGAGGCCTTGCAGTTGCATCATTCGAAGTCCAAACCAAAATCTAGCAAAGTACATTGAAGCCTAGAACTCTATGCTGTAGGCCTAGGCTAGTGCCGTAATGGACACGCATTACATACAGAACAAAAACCACAGGCCTAAACACACGAATTTCTACCCATTTAACTTCTTCTGTCCTCCCCAAACCCCTCCACTCCACCACCACCCCCACCCTCTTTCTCTGTCTGTCTACAGTGTAGGCCTGTAGACCTCTCGCACATGCGCTCACGAACCAAGTGACCATTGCTGCCACCGCCCGCACTTGTCTTGTGTGTGTGTGTGTTTGTACGATGCCCTTAGTTTTTCACAAGCTGAGCATGGAGGTCTGTGCCTCTGTGGATACCAATGTCACCCTACCGGTCCCTTTTCAGTGGCGCAACATACTGCTCCTCTCAGTATCAGTCTCACCTCCCTCCCCCTCCACGCGTGGTGTAAACTTATCGAACTGAAGAGCTTGAGACTGAGAGTAACGATGTCGTAATTTTATTGCCTATTGGCCCACGTATAGCCACACACCATACCCACATTGCCTCTCATGAGTCATGATTGAGTGTCCATAACTAGGGCTTACTTAGTAAAATTTAGTACTAGTAAACCCCCGTTCTATGTGAAGCCTCTGTAAACCCTTGTACTGGAATAGCCTCTTTAAACCCTTTTATGGGAATAACGAGAACCCCTGCTATAATGAGAGTTCAAGAAAAAACATGAGTTCTTGTTACTACCGAGTTTTACTGTATTTCTAAGCTTTTTTGAGAAAAAAATATTTTAACATCCTGTATAATAGATATTGAAGATATTGAAAACACACAGAACTCAATTTTCGACCAGTAGCTATTTTTTGCTCTTTTTCGGTCACATCTCAAAAATAGATTTTGCGTCTTTGACGCGCTTTTCCCCGGCCGCTTCACATATTTGTAGTGGTTAAAATCAACTCTTGCTTTTTTCACATTTTTGCACATTCTTTTTGGTCTTGACTTTATCAGGATTCCACTCGAGCCAGAAGATACTGTTCTCACCCTAAAAAAGAATGATATTTTGTGCATCAAATTTCTCACAGCTTCTCTTATCATATTTCTTTTCGGAGATTATACTTTTTTGTGATTTCATACCAATAATAAGAAAAGGGGAAAAACTCTTTCCACTAATAGTTTCTGCTAATTCCAATTTCTGTGGCCATAAGAAGTTTTGAGACAAGACTATTTTTAGAAACTGTTCTTACTAAAAACAAACAGAAAAAAAAAAAGAACAAGATCAGGGCTGACTGTGACAAAACACACCTACCTCATGGTACTTCCTCAAAGCAGATGTGAGGCAAATCTGAAGGCCGTGTACCAGCTCTTGACCCGGGCGTTGAAAACAAACCTTAGAGTACCATCTGGTGCACAGGCGATTCATGCTGGCAACAAAGCCTCCAACAGATTGTTTCCCTTTGGTCGCATCATGGTAGGAATCAATACCCACAACCATAAGTTTATTCTGGTTGCACATACAAATTAAAAAAAAAAACCTCAAATGTCAGACAAAATTACATATCTGGTGTAAACCTAAAAGCCAATTTAAAATGAAAGAATACGTTCAATGATTATCAGGGATGCAAGCCGCCCATGCTCAAAAAGCAGGAAAATTTTACACTCTGTAGGTTCCCTTATAGAACTTTTGATGGACAAATTCAAAGACATAGATACAACTCTGTAAAAGTGCCCATGCAGTTATACAACTAAAAAGTGTTTGATTTTCTATGACTCTTAAATTAGGACGTTTTCTTTAACATTTAAGTCATAATTTTTTCAAGTTTTCCTGCTTTTTTAGTTAAAGAAAACTGCTACAAAAATCGGAATTCCTGCAAAAATTGGAAAACTTGCATCCCTGGATTATAGTTTCTGTAACAATCCTGAACTAGAAATCTTAGTTGAGCTTACTGGTACAGCACCAAAAGTTCACAATAAAACAATAGACTGTCACAAAACTGAATCAGTAAATTACTACAAAAATTTCTAAAGAAAAAAAACCACTTGCACTAATAAAAAAAAAATGTAAAGGCTTTTGACTCACAAAAGGAATTTTGACTGCCCACAGCTCTCCCCCTAGTTTACAGTTGATCTGGAGAGCAATTTTCTGTACAACACTCCTCAACTTGTCCGGACGAGAAATGGTCTTGGCAATAATCACCTGGACAAGATTTTACATAATTTTCATGAGACATACAGATTTCAAGCTGAGAAATAATTTAAGTAAAGAAAAGAAAAACTGTTCATAAATTTAAAATGATATAAAAAATGTCAAGACTAGATTTCGACACATAAAGATCAGTAAAAATTAATTAAGTATAAACAATTTAATACTCTTGTATCAAACTCCAAAAGAAAGGATTTCAAACTAGGCTCTAAATATCTTCAAAATTGTAACATTAACTGTTAAAAAACCTTGTGACAAATTTTGTCACAACTACAGGTAGGCCATACATAAAATTTGCAAAAATGAAAGCCTGAAAATGAGGAAACTTTACAGGATGGAACTAATTTCATTCAAACCTCTAACCTGAGAAGGGACAGGAGCTTCAACACAGCAGACCTTTTTGATGGCTGAATACCGATCATCTCGGTTGGTAGGGTTGATTACCACCACAAGTTGCACCTAACATAGGTTTAAAGATGTAAGATTCATTCTTATAAGTTATTAGAAATTAAGTCAGACTGATGTTTACTAATGAAAGGCAACGATGTAAGATAAAGGTAGAAACTTTACATTAGACCCTCAAGTTTAAGCTACAAACCCCTGAACCCCCCCCCCTCCCCCATAGATTTTTAAGAAAAAAAAGAACATAAAAAGAAACAAAAAAACCTACCCACCATTTAAACTGTTTCTTTTACATTTGCAGAAATATATGATTACGTATAAGAGAAGATGCACTTATGCAGACATACGAGTATAGATAGGTATATATCATCTACAATAATACATATGTATATATCATCTATAATATTATTGTCCCACCATTGCTTTAAGTTCTTGGTAAGGACTAAAAACTTCATTTAAATGTGTATAAAACAAAATCTTTTAAAATTTTGTCCTGCTATGGATAGACTTAAGGCAAAAGCTAAGACATTTAATGCCCTTCCACAAGACCGCACTTAAAAAATTCTGGTTGAAACTTAAAACTATATAACCAAAATTAATTCACATACTAACACACAAACTTTATAAAGAGGATTTGAAAATTAATCAGCTTTTTAACAACAAGAAGCGGGAACAATGTTTTTTAAGTTAAGACTCTGCATCCTCATTTCAATCGTAATATACCGTAAATACCAATATGCCAAACCATGATAAAGACAAAAGCAACTTTCTTCATACACACTCACTCTATCATTGATGGAATTTCTGAGCTCCTGCACTAGAGTTTCAATTTTTTCATTATTCAATTCTTTTCGGAACGGCACTTGGCAGCTGATGCCCATGTTCTTTGTCTCAGACTGCATGTGTTTGACAAAGTCATTGGCCTTTGATGCATCTCGCCTGGTGAAGAAAATTCCCCAGTTGACCAGATTGACCGGGGAGATGAGCTGACCCCTTGTGGCTTCCCTTGACCAGTCGGCTTGCGGTCCACTCGAGAATTCTTTCTGGCCCATCATTATCTTTTCCATTGGGAGATTGCGACCATTTATCTACAAAGATAGAGAAAATAAAATGAATTTTACATGCTTGTATACCTAAAAACCAAGGTGATCAGACCTGTAAGTGAGTCATCTTAAAATTATCAGAAAATTGTCTGTAAATTGTTGTGATTTACAAAAAGCACACAGAACATGAAAAAAAAGAAAGAGGCAAGCCTTAAAGGCGCAAGCTCTTTATCTTCTAGGGGAGTAACAGGCATGTTCCCCATGCAGTATTTAAAAAAAAAAAAGACCCTAAATATGCAGCCATATTATGTGCCATGCCCAGAATGTGAAGTAACATTTTCCTTTTTCTGAAATCATCAGTAAATAGACAAGACTACACTTGGTGAGCACTCAGAAACCTAATATTACTGTGAAGTAAAATATATGCTGGCGGGTCTGCTATAGAAAGAGTAAATTGGTGTCACTATAAACCAAGATCTAGATTAGATCTAAATGTTGGTTGTACTATACTGATAGCCTTTTTTTTTTTAAAAAATAAAACTGTTGCTAGTAGAGAATGTGGGCTTGTCATAATAATATACAATTACAATAGGTTATAAACAGGCAGAATGTAACCAAGCACATGGTAAAGGTGATAAAAAATATAAATTTAAAATGGTTCAGACATCTTACCGAGACAAGTGAACTGTCTAGCTCCAAACCCCACTCTGCAAGTGCTGCCATGGACTCAGGACTTCTGTTTACATTGTCGATAAATTTTTTCATAGCTTGCTGCCTCTGAGAAGGAGTCACTCGAGTGTGCGCTGCCAGATCCTATAGATTTTAAAAAATTTTCGCTTTGAATTCTTCCCAATTACAAAGTTTTTGTTTGGATGAACCACATGATTATTATATTAAAAAAAAAGGTTGATTGTAATAGACTCTACCGTAACCTTTTTAAATTGATAGAAAAACAACAAACACAGACATACAACAAATAGTTGGCATTAATATCGACAGCTTTTCTCCAGTTGCAAAACCAATTATCATTTCCTGAAAAGTACTAACTCTTTTATAACAGAACAAGTTTTATAAATGCTAGCTGAATGTGCGATTACTTTGCTTTAGAGGAAAGCACAAAATAAAAGGAAAAAAAAACCCCAATAAACAGCATTTCAAGCAAAAAGGTTGTAACAAATGCAAATGATTTAGAAAAATTTTCTCCGATTGCAATTCCTGGATAATCACTGCAACAGAAAAATGGCTCATATCTCAAATTTTTTTAGTTTTGAATTAATCGACCCTTAAAGCTAATTGACATGATTCGTATATTAAGGTATCTTAGTTCAATTTTTTTTTTTTTTGAGGAAAATGGCTCAGCACATTTACAATTTTTTTAAACTGTGGTAGATGAGTGTAAAAAAAAAAATCAATATTCAAGACTTCGCCATAAACTACATTAAAAAATTAATATGAAACAGTACCACAAAATGAGTTAAGTTGCCGTGATATTTATATTTTCTATCTATCAAACCTTCAAAATTTTCTTCCACATATATTCAAAGATTAAGAAGTATTTGATTTCATACAACCATAAACCTGCCAAAATCTAAGCTGGAAATGAGATATTTACAAGAGGACTGGTTGTTTATCTTAAAAACCTTGGCAATATAAAATTTTCAACTTTGGTTTCTTAAGAATGGGTCTCACTGATCCCCTGTCTTCTTCATGTGATAACTCTAGATATATTCGAGATATCAATAGAGCTTTTTTAATACTATTTCAAAAGACTCATAAGAAGCTTTTAACCTCGAAATATTAAAATTCCGCACCTGATTCATTTTATGATACTGTTTGACATAAAAACATTAACTTCTCAAGATTACCTTCATCATAGAGAAGTTTGAGCGCATGTCATCAGTGAGCCCAGAAGAGTAACACAGCTCGGGAATGAGACAAAGAAATTCTGGGTCCATCTTGAAACCAGGCTGAGGACATTCACAGGCAAATAGAACAAACAGAAAATAAGAAATTATTAATAAAGCATGTTATCCACGAAAAAAATTACAATGTGCTGATTACTTTCATATTTTTCTCAACTGATCCTCTCATTCGCAACATTTACATTCTTCTCTTTCAAACAAAAATCAAACTAAAAAAGACTGTAAAATACAAATTAGAAACTTATTTTACAGTATTTAAGCAAAAATAATTGGTTAGGAATTTTTCCATGATTAAAAACACTGTTCCTTCACCTTTTCAGAGAGAAATTCAAGTAATTTTTCATGACTTTTCAAGTACCATTCCCAAATTCCAGGACACTAAACAAACACCAGTATAGCTTTTCAAGATCAAGAGATAGAGTTAGGTTAAAGGCTCATAAACCCCCGACAGAATAAATGGTATTTTAATCACAATTGTTCATTAAGTATCTAAAAAATCTTGTGTGTATTAGCGTAAACATTAAAAAAAAAATAAAAGGGGTTCATTCTACTTATTAGATTGATTGTAATTCAATAGCCATACATTAATGACAAGCAAATTGTTGTTATCGGCTGTACTAGGTTTTACCTTAAATCTTAGCTCAGAGGTGCAAGCCCCTTATGCACAAAAAGAGGGAAAACAACTCTATAAAATGCTCCGCTTGGCACTGATAAACAACAGCTGCCCCTTTAGAATCTTTGATAGATCTACCAAAAGGTAGATACAACTCTGTACCCGAGCCTCTTTGATAGCTTAGTCTTAGTTATTTTCAAAATACCTGCTTTATGGGCTACACATTTCCTGCAAACAAGCAAAAACTTGCATCCCTGTTGGCTGAAAATAATACCAGGGATGCAAGCGGCTTATGCTAAAAAGCAGGAAAATTTTACACTCTATGGCTGCCCATATAGAACTTTTGATCATAGACCAATTAAAAATAGTAGATACAGCTCTGTACTAGGGCCTACGCAGCTATACAACTCAAAAGAAGTGTTTGATTTTCTATGAATCTTGGAGTTTTTCTTTAACATTCAAGCCATAATTTTAAAAGATTTTCCTGCTTTTTTAGCTAAAGAAAACTGCCAAAAAAATCGGAATTCCTGCTAAAATCGGAAAACTTGCATACCTGTAATACCAAAACAGTAGAAAATTGCATGCTTGTTATACAGTTTTAAAAAAAGGCAAAAAGGTTTCTTCAATCTATGTTTTTAGAAAGCAGTCACAGTGTTGCCTCATAGTCCTATCACAAGAGAGTACAGCTTTGTTACAACTTTCAGAACCAGAGCAGGGATCGAACAAGTGTTTTTTCTCCCATACTTAAGAGCCAACTGCAGGGAATTTATGTTTCCATTTAGCCTTAGTCAGGCCAAAGATTTCCGTTTATGGCGTATTTTATAGCAAAGACAAAAAAGAAGACTGGGCAAAATTTCAGATTCTTTTTGGCTGAGCCGCTTTTTAAGCTCAGATGTTTTTGGTGTAGGCGTGGTACACTGTACTTGAATATCTTTAAAACCAGTGTCAAGGAAAGCTTCATGCAAATTCCTTGACACTTGACTTCTATGCTAAGACAAAAAGCCTGCACCTATTGTTAGGCACTAATAACATCTTTATCACATAAAGTTTAACATACTGGAGCTCCTTTGGGTGGTTTCCTTTTGTGAAGGAGAAGAGGTTGTGTTCTGTTCTTGATTTCAATATTGTGCTGTTGCCTGAAAGAGAAAACAATTTAGGTTAGTGTAAGTTTTGTGACTGCTGCATCTTAAGACAGAAAAAAAAACCCATGAAGATGCAACATTCCTTTTTTTCCCTTTAAAATTGCAATTCTTCCCTTGCCAACCCAATTTTTGCTTTGCAGCCTGAGATTTCATGAGGATAATTATTTAAGAACATATTCCAGTCTTATATCAGGGTTCTTGCACCTTGTCAAGAAAGAAATTCAAGTACTTT
>BMAT01003404.1:87038-97908 GCA_019649035.1 Elysia marginata
AGGGCTAGATCTAGATGTAATGTAAGAAAGGATTATAAAATACTCTCGATGTTTTGAGCAGTCATAGAACCATGTGTTCGTATTATCGTAAGATAACTTTATTCATGACTAGGCCTAGAACTACACGGAGTATACAAAAGATAAACAAGAAAAATCATCGGTAGCATACTTTCAGTTTCACTTTGGCTTTTACGCCCATTGGCCATTGTGTGGACAGTTTCGAACTCATCACGAAAAAGAAATGGGCGATGAGGTTACATATAAAATATAAACGGAAATCGACTAACGGATAAACAAAAAGAAATTATCGGTATCACCATAGAATCGGAAAAAGGTTTGTAATTCGCTTCCGATTTTCCGGTCGTCTTTTCTTGGTTTAAGTTCTTACTTTAATAAGTTTATAATTTTTCGACTTTTTTGTTGCTGATTGTCTGGTTGAAGAAGGAATACGAAAATCGGGGGAGACGAAAAAATCGGAATTCCGATTAAAATCGGAAAACTTGCATCCCTGAGTGTAGGTGTCGTGAGTTATCGCTGGTCATGCCTTTTGTGCAGAATGATAAGACTAAAACAGTTATTACCAACTCCTTTATCCCTCAAGAAAAAAATAAAGCCAGAGACACGAAGTAATAAAACTTTACAGTTTGTGAAATCAGACAGGGAGTGCCAATTTTTGTTCTGAGTTGACAGAATTTGTGTTCTTTAGATTGCTCTTAGTCCATAATACAGATCCACATTTTTGGCTCCTAACTTACAAGGACAATAAATTAAGTCTGTACGAAGTCTAAATTTTCAACCTCTGATATCTCAAAATAGAGACGGTGGCACTTGAGCCAAATTTCACTTAAGATTAGATATGAGGAAGAAAAGAGAGAAATAGAATTATCAACCTCAATAGAGTTTTATTAAACAAGTATTTGTATTAGTCAGGTTTATATTATTTAGACTAAACTGTAATTGTATAAAAAAAAGGCCAGGGTTCACTGCTGCATACTCACGGTGTCCCCTCTGTTCCTATTTTTGTAACAGTAGGGCGCCTTGGCCGCTCACTGGGATGTTTTGGCCTGTCCCCGACAGACATCTTGGCCAACGCTTCTGACGGAGCCTCAGAATCTGATGCTCCTTCTGACGATGACGTGGCCCCACGGGGTCCTTGATGTGCTGGAGCTGAGGGCTGCTGTTGCTGTTGTTGAGCTAACAACAACTGCCCTCTTCCCATTAGTAATGGTGGTCTTGTTGGTGCTTGCGACAGTGGCTGTGGGGGCTGGGAAGGTTGCTGCTGCTGTGAGTGTTGAGCCCTGAATGTAGAATAGTTATTTTTGTCAATATACTTCTGTAGTTGGGTGAATACTGTACACACATATATATATATATAGTCATATTGATAACATAATGGTCTATCTAAAATACAGTAGTTTTAGAAAACAAATACAAACAGGGGAATTGGGAGTTATCTGCCTTTGAGCAAAAAAAGCCATGGCCAGTTCTTGTACCTTGCAGACTAGGCCGCTAGAAAATCTAGTAGTACTTTATTTCTTTTTCGTGTGACTATAATCAGCAATCTACACAAGCACAATTAAATAAAAGTGATAATTCAGTCAAATTTGTCTGCAAGACCACCCATAAAATATATATAAAATTAGTGTAGTCCGTTGCCAGGGCTCTGCACAAGTCTAATGTAAAACCAAGATTTTAATTTTCTCCTTTGTTCTTTTTTAATTTTTTTTTAACAACAAGCTCTTCCAGACTATACTGGGACATAAAGAGTTAGAAAATAAAATTCTAATATAAATGTTATGGGCTTGAATTTAAGTAGAAAATCCTTTCCCTAAACATTTTAACAGAGTGATGATAAATTTTGACTTTAACGACAGAACAAACTGAAAACAAGCTAGAAGACAAAGCCATTAACTTAGATATCCATGGGCCTGCCTTTGTAGATCTTAAGTTGGGTTTTAGGGTTTGTTGACCAATATAAAATAATTATAGATCTAGATCTATATTTTACTCAATTTCAACAGCATTTCAAATTAGAGGTGGCATAGATTTAGTTATTAATGATTTAGTTGCTAGGTATATTTGTCCAGAATAGGTGTTATGAGGTTAGAATAGATTCATCAGTCTGGTCATTTACTGGACCTTACAAATGATCAAGAATTTATAAATCTTTTACATCTGCCAGATGATGCTGGAACTCTCACAAATGCCGGAAAAAAAGCATCTGTGGAGATTCGATCATCATCTCAATGATACGAAGTAAAAAATCCTATTGCGACATATGGTATTTTCGTCAATTGTATTTTCATATTTCTACGTAGTTTCCATTTTATCTAGACTCTGAATCAACTTTGTGCTTTCTTCCTTTTGGGAAACATAAAGGTGTTGGTTTCTTTTCTCTCAAATGTGCTTTAGTCTTGTTGAAATATGCTTTGGTCTTGTTGAAATAAAGAAAAGGAATTTTCTATATATTAAGAGGTACTTAGAATGCACTGAGATTAGCCATGTTTTAATGCATCAAAATTTACTGTGCTTTCTTATAGATTAGATCTACCTACATTGACGCAGTAGTTCTAATCTGCAGTAGACCCGGATCCAGATATAGACAAAACTATCAATCTATTATTGGTGTAAAGAACCCGCTATGGTGTGCTAACGCTAGACAGAAAAAATAGTCTCCGTTATAATCCAAGTTTTAAGGTATTATAGCAATACATATCTACGACATTCTGGTACTGTTTATCTCTGTACAATCAAGTTTTCATGATGGCAAATGTAACCGGTGATAATTTGCCATTTAAAAAGGGTAACTTAACGGCCTTGTGTAGGGGGCAGAGAACTTGAAGAATAGTTTATGTATGGGTATATACTGAAGTTGTTTAAGTGGGGGGCACCTGGAATGACCATTTAGGGGTCGGATAACCGAATATTCAAAACTGCTTTTTTCAGATGCTTCAACCATTGCTCTGTATGAAAAACACAAAAAGTAAGTGATTTGAGCATTTTTGTGACCTAAAATCACCATTTTGCGGCAGCAGGGTGAGTAAAAATAGCGATTTTTTCACCCCGAATGTGTAGAATATACCTCAAACTTCTGGTCTTTTTGCTCAAATTCAACCATTTTATAACCGATTTCTTAGTGTCAGTTGCGCCCTGTATTGCAGAAGGTCTTGTGTGAACACTGATCATGCCTCGCGCTCGGTGTAGGCCCGTTCATGAAAGCAAGCAGACACTAGCACAGTATAATAATATCACGCGCAAGGTAACCTTGTAGGCCAGGCCTGTTAGCGAAGCTTTGCACTGCGCTAGCCTGTATGTTTACTAATGTTTAGTGTCTCCAAAGCACGACAAGACTTTAGGGCTAGCCAGTGATAAGTTTCATGCCAACTTCTGAGAGATTGGGATGCACAGTTCCCGCTTCGCACGCGCATGTATGAGCAACAGTAAGATATCAGGCTTTACAAAAGCACTCGGAAATTACAATAGCAGACCCAAAGGTGGACAATAATACCCAATGAGGCTGGAAAAAATTATTGAAGATATAGGAAACTGGAAAGGACGGGCTAATATGCAGGTTACGGGTGTTTATTTGAGGAAAAATCACACATTTTTGCAGATTTTGTTTGCATAACTTTCAAATGCGATTATCTCAAAACTTACTTTTTTTTCACCAAAATTCTATCTCCTCCTAAACCAACTAATTGATTGTTCTAAAAGTTGGTATGATGTTGTGGTTTGGTATGACGCACAAACTAATAGAGCGTTTTTTCTAACTTTTTGTTTTGTTCTTGAGAAAAATGTGTTTTTATTAGCAAAAATGAGTTACTGCCCTTTTTCTGTTATGTATTATAATAAAAATTATGTATAAAAAAGTAATTTACATTATCGAAAAAAGTTCTCTATTTGTTTGTAGTGATTGTTAGTGATTGTACAGAAGTACTCATTTCTCAAATTTTGTATCATTTTGTTGAGAATTGTAGGAGAATATAGATTTTGAAATTTAGCTATTTTGGGGTCCCAAAATCCAATATGGCGACGTTACCATGGCAACCATGAAAAAAAAAATTTTTTCATATCGAATCTTACGTTTTCATAGGTGCTGAACACGATGGTAATGGTTAAAACCAGCTCCTGTTGATAATGTAGAAAATCACTCCCAGGTGCCCCCCCCCCCCCTCAACAAATACCAATCGTGATTATTAAAGTTAAATCACATTCCCCAGCTGTCTCAGATAACTATAGATTTTCTAAAGGATATCAACTGGGGCTGCCTCACTGCAACTGGCCAGCGATTTTCCAACAAAACACAAATCTCCTTCATTTTGGTGGTGAGAATACCCAATATCAAATGGTTGCTTCATTATATATTTACGAGGTTTACAATACTCTTAATTAAACTTTAGCTTAGCTGGTTTACAAATGTAACAAATGATGAGATACTTAACAAATATAATAATAGTGGGTCAGTTTGATTTCAAGTAAACTGCACATATTTCTTCTTTATTACATTGTAATATTCTGTTTGTTGGCAGTAAATATAACTTATATAATACACAAAAAGCCGTGCAATTGCAGAATTGACTTTATAAAGTTTTACAAAACTATTAAAAGCCCCCTTACATTGCAGCTTTCATTTGAGCCAAGCCTCTTCCAAGGGGTTTTCTTGGAGCAGCACCTAAAAAAGTGAATAAACAAAAGAAATCAGTAATCACAAAGACTAGCAAGGAGACCAAAAAAGTCCAAACTCTTGCTTTTTCACATAAAGATTAAATGTTTTAAAATCTACCTTTCGAAGGTAACTTCCTAGATTTCACTTTTGGCTACATTAAACTAACTGTTAAATTTCATTAGCACTTGCATGAGTTACATATCAAAATTGCCACAGAGTCTTCATTATCACAGAGTCAATATTCAAATGTACAAGTAATAAACTATCTTTGGTTAATATCAGTTATCACAAAACAGAAATCTATTTATATTTTGTATCAATTAAAAATTGTTGTACAAGTGCTCTTCTAATTTAAATTTTTTTTAAATTAGAAAAAGAGAAGACATGTAAAACTGACTGGAAGTAGCACCAGCCATCTGCGAAGGTGCTGGTTGCTGTTGTTGCTCGTTGCCAGTAGATGCTTGCCCACGGTCTTGTTCTGCTTGTTGTTTGGCCAGCATGGATTGTCTCATACCTACGAGCAGCCCTCGACCCATCGGTAAAACTGGTTCAGGCTTGGCCGTGGCTGCAACACCAAGTGAAACCTGGGCTTCTTGGGGCTGTTTCTATTCAACATTTTAAAAAAAAAGGTGATAAATTATTAATCTTTAACTTCAAAAGTTTCCTTTTAGGTTTAACAACAAAAAACAAAACACAAAAAAACAAAACAACTGATCCTGAATTAATAGATTATATGAGGCTGTTTATAGATCAAGACTTGTGTTTCTGATCCAAACTTAAAAGTCCTGCTTCAACCAAAGTCTGATTATGTTGTTATAGAAGTTCTCTTCCAGCTTGCTTTACAAAATCAAATACACAACTGGCCTGTTATTTCAGCACTACAAAAGAAACCATTTGTTTAGGGACAGTAGGTGTTTTAATTTTAACCATCCTTTGAATCAACATACCATGGAATCACACTAATGCTTAAACTTGAAATTAACTAAAAAGGAAAATTGTTGCAGCAATTTTATTATTGCTAATTGAACATTGTTCTTTGATATAATTTTAATGATTATGTACATTATTTGTGATTCTGAGGGGTAAACCTAAGATTTTACTGAACATTGTAATGAAAAAAAAAAAGACTATCTTTAAGAATCTATTGGTGTTTCATACTTTTGCCACAAGAACGAAAAAAAATGAATAGTTGGAAATCACTTCAATCATTGTTGGTAAAAGAGATTAAACAGACATGAAATTTTACCTCTTTCTGTTCTTCCTCCATTTGGCCAGGTTTCCTTGATTTTTGAGCAAGCGATTGAAGTAGGGCTGCTCCTCGCCCGCCACGGCCAAATCCTTGACCTGAGGCCATGATTGATCTCTAGGGAAACCATGTAAAAAAAAATTACAAGTGAAATAAGAATATTTTATTAAAGGATATACACCATTGGGCTCTTTACTATAGAATTTAGAGCAGTTCAGAGGTGGCTCAATTCTTGGCAAAAACCTATAGAAAGAATGCTTTTATATGCAAAACATTGAAAACATTTCTAGACTAAGAGCACTGCAATGGGAACAGCTGATTTTGGGTAAGCTTAGATTTTAAAGCCTAAAGTAGTGCTGAACTGAAAGCTTTTGGTTAGCAGATTCTTCAACAATCAACTAACCCATACTCTTCAACAATGCAACTGTATACATAGCCTTTTAAAGCATTCAGAAACTTTCACAAACACATTGAGTATTGACCTGCAAACAGTTATAGACAATGCTGGGGGGTAGACCTCTCTGAAATATGTATAATGTGAAACGCCCACTGCATAAAACTTGAAAGTTTGCATGATTTGGCAATATCCAGCGCTCAAGACAACATCACAAAAAACAACAACAAACAAAACAAATAGGATTCTTCATGAAGATATGAATAATGGAGATCAGAAGGAGGAGACAAAAAAAAAAAGAAATAAAGTGCCTACTAACGGCATGTCAATTGTTACATCGTCACTCTGAAGCAATTAGCACTACAAATTTATATAATTCTGAAATTTTTTCAGAAAAGATTCACAGTGTACATGTTCAAGTGGATTCCATCTCCAAAAGTCCAAGGATGAGAACAGAATGAAAGACCTTTAAAAAAACGCAATAGCTAATATCGACTTCAAGTTTTGAGCAGTCATGATGTTGTCTGCTGCTCGTTTACTCAGCAAGGTTTGGGTAGTTAAGAGAGGAGGTGAAAATATTTTGCGCCAAACCCAATAACACTAACAGTAGGACAGAATGAACTGAAAGAGAAAGATAAGACATAAGTTGATGCCCTGCACAGCAGGAAGTAAAGACACATTAAACAGACACTACTATAGAAACAGCAGGTCAAACCCTGTACTCTCAGGATAACACTGGAATGAAAGATCTAGATTTTATCAAGACTCAGAGATGCTTCTACTAGGGCCTGACAAAAAATGCCTGAACTTTTTAAAAATGCTAACCGTTCACCTTGGCTTGCGGCATGGCAAATTAGAAGTACCATTACTAAATAAAGACACCAACTTACTGATCAACGATAATTTAAAAAAACAAAGTAACATAACGATGCAAGAACTCTCGCAAATGCCGGATTTCCAACATTTGCAGGAAAAGAAGCATCTCTATGATCTCTGAAGACTTTTAACTAAAGGCACAAGCAACTAGGCCTAATGTTGAATTCATTCGTCATAGAAAAAATTAGAATCTCTTTAAAGTGTAGACTCTACTCTCTAGAGGTGATTAGTCTTGATTTAGTTATTAGACAGGGCAGCAACAAATAGGCCTAGCCTTAAAACATTTTTAACAAGGACAAGTCGATGGAGTGCCAGGTGCAGAGGTAAAATGGCAAGATCGAGATCTAGGCATAATCCTGGGATTGGCCCGCTACCTTGAAAAACGCATATTCGATTACTTTTACAGCCACCGATTACTATCGAGTACACTTCATTCCCCAAACAAAGCATAGTGCTTCCTGGCTTCCATTCATCACCCGAGCCACGGCGCATGGCTCCCTCTCACTCAGCTTTAGCTCAGCACATGGTCGCGGACAGTGTGCCGTCGGTCACTCTAGTGTGTCTCTGTATAATCTGCTCCAGTGATTGGCCCGCTAGTTCTAAGTTGGATGTTCAGTGTGTGAGAATTGTTGTGCGTTGAGAAATGCTAGTCCCTAGTCTAGCCTGGTCACACTGGGGTGTCTCTCTACTATTTGCTGCAGTGATTGGCCCGCTAGTCCTAAGTTGGATGAAAAGTGTGTGAGAACTGTAGTGCGTTGTTTGTATAGTGTGCCGTCGGTCAATCAGGTGTGTCTCTATAATCTGCTCCTGTGATTGGCCCACTGGCCCTAAGCTTGATGAAAAGTAGAGAGTGCATGAGAACTGAATAGGTTTGGAGATCTAGGCCTACTCGCCGCAGCTTGATCATTGTGTCTCTAAGTGTGAAGCCTGAGTTTGGTGGAAACAGTGTCCAACTGTAGCGGATGGAGAGTGTATGAGAGAGAGAGGTTTCTATGGCTGCGGGCTGACGAAATGAAGGTAATAAATCTCTCTAGATCAGATTAATGGAGACTTATTCTGCTGAAGAAATGAAGGCAGGGCTTGAAATAGACCGCGGCTATTTGCCGTGGTGCCCTTGCAATTTGCCTTAATGCCCTCAAAATCAGAGGGTCAACGGCGGCAATTTTTGCAGTGCCCTTTGTTTTGTCTTGTTGAAAATAAAATATACCGGTAATTACATAAATTACAGTGAAAAACAAAGACGTGCGGACCATCAATTCAGTCGAAGTACAGTAGGCCGACTGTATATAATGTTATCTTCGATTGAGACAGGACCTCGAGCCGTGTCTTGTGTCCTGATCATTAGCTCTGGCCTTGACCTATCGTCTGTCGGCTAGACCCACCGTGAGCGAAGTTTCACGAATGCAGTAGGCTATGAGTTGTTACTGATAGCGGTAACGAATAGATCTTAAGTCTACAGTTTTGAGTGTCTTCTATGTATTCCCACACAAGCGTTTTTATCTATTGATGCATAGTGTCGCCGGCGCCTAGTGGGCAGGGGAAGAGTATGCAAAAATTATAGGTCTACAAGTAAGCAGTAACATTAATGTCTGTTACCCGCTGCACAGAGAATTTCTTGGAAATGGCAAGGGCCGTATGCATAGGCCGCAACGCATCTCAAAGTTTTGCGCCTTTTTTTTACGCAAAGTTCTCCGCATTTTGAGCTACACCGACTAAGAGCCACTTTACCAAAAAAAAACAAAAACGAAGGGATCTGGGTCAAATCACCGAAAGGCTAAAATGGCAAGAAATTTGATGCATTTTCCATTAAATGCTAAGATTTGATACAATGAAGATCTACATGTACTTCATGCGGGTACCGTATTAATGAACTCAAATAACTAATCATATCAACATTGGGCTTCTAACGGAGATCCGCTTATATACAAGAGATCTAGATCTAGTCATATTATACTGCTTTGAGTGTGAGTTTTTGAGCAGGTAGGGGTGGGGGAGAGAGATAGATAGATAGATAGATAAATATTTGAAATCATGGTCAATGTAGGCCTGCGTAGTTTCAGGCTTCAAAATCACTCACTCTACTATAATATGACGGAGTAATAAACTATTCAGCTCATCTTTATCATCGCCTGCCAGAATCATTATTATGCTTCTCCTGCATCCACCTCATCAACAGCTCATATTTTATCAACATCATCATCAACATGAGTGGCAAAATCATCATAATAATAATCACCACCATCATCATTATCATCACCAATGGAAACCTCAGCATCAACATCAGCAGCCACACAGAGAAGAAAAAGACAAAACTTGCGACTGGCAGTATAAAATTGTGGAAATTGTGGAATCTGGAGTGGCTAAGGTGGACCAGATCTGAAAACATTTTCGTCAAGAGTCTTCTGTTCCACAGACAAAGAACAGTCACAAGATCAGTCACTGTCACAATGTCAGCAAAGCAGCAATATTTATGGATCAGTGCATTATAAAGAGATGAATAAAACTAAAGAAAGATACTTCAGTGGCACATGCGAAGTCAGAGGCACGAAAGAAAAAAGTCTAGGTGAGAGGAAATGGCATTATGAACAGCCTTAAAGGAGATGGATCAGGCACAGATGGAAAGATCAAAGAAAAATGTTACTAATCTTAATCTTAGTCTTTTGTTTACTGTAATTTAACTGCGATTTATTTATTCATAATTCTAATTCTATTTATGATTACTCTTCTTATATATTCTTAAATAAACAAAGCCCCTCTCTATACTTTTGTATAGAGCAAGGAACAAATTGCATTGTTATTTATACAAACGTTGTGATTTACTAAATATTTACTAATTTTAATCAACAAAATGATCACTTATAACTTTTGCCTTGGTGCCCAAGCAAATTGCCTCGGTGCCCTCTGATTTTCAGGCTTCACCGAGGCAATTTTCGCTTGCCCTTCTGAACACCTAATTCAAGCCCTGTGAAGGTAATAATCTCTTTAGATCAGATTAATGGAGACTTATTCTGCTGACGAAATGAAGGTAATAAATCTCTTTGGATCAGATTAATGGACACTTATTCTGCTGAAGAAATGAAGGTAATGAATCTCTTTGGATCAGATTAATGGAGACTTATTCTGCTGACGAAATGAAGAAAAATTCAAAATTATAATACTTGGGATCAGTATTTCGCCAGGCACAGAGCTTGGAGAGTCAGAGTCAGACCCCGAGCCTTTGGCTCATGCGGCTGTGAGTGTGTTTTAGTATTAGTACTGAAGATACCCCTCTGCCGCCTCCCGCTGCCCCTTCTTGCCCTTCAACTTCAACAGTTCAAGTGAAAGTGCGGCTCCCGGGCCCAGTAGGCCAGCAAAGAAAAGAAGAAAACAGAAGGAGAAACTGTGTTCTCCGGCCGGATATAAGCCCGCTACGTCATTACGGAAAGCATATGATCGTCATATTGATAATTGACAGCACCGACGACGATTTCCAGCGAAAAGGTGAAAATTGCTGACATATTAATTAAAGGTTGCATCTCTCTCTCTTCTATCCCCCTCCCCTCTCTCTCTCTTCCCCCCTCTCTCTCTCTCAACCAGACACACGTGACACCATGATGTATTGTTACATTTTTCCGCCCGAGCAGGGAACAGCTTTGTTGCATTCGTAACCAGCCGCTAATGGGGACCATGTGTTTTTGCGTCTATCCAT